>PRKT01000026.1:74029-117012 GCA_003671525.1 Saccostrea glomerata
GGGGGGGGGCAAAAACGTGACAAAATTAATATCATATAATATATAGAAAAAAAAATATTTCAGTGGTTGCATTTAAATGATTCATAGACTAATTTTTTAAAACCAAAACTTATCAATGCATATTTAAGTCCTCAATAAGTTGAGTATAAACACTTCAACATGTTCAAGGAGAAAGACTAAAATCGTTTACTTTTGGTTGTAGTTTGTGTTTTTTTAACTCACAAATTGAAATAAAACAAGATAAAATTAATGAACCTGTTCCAAGAAATTGATACCTCAAGACAAAATAAATTATGTTCGAAAGTTGTTTATCAATTTAAATTAAAAAAAAAACAAAACATGTTAATAATAGAAATATCAGCTTTCACCATGCACAGTCTATAGAGCTACCAGTTTCCAAGATCAGCGAAACATTTTAGCGCAATTTGACGTCATTTTAATTGTGATGTTATTGTATTCAATTGTGACAGCAGTCATAGGCACTGTGACAGGCCTGAGTCGATGCTGCGTTAAAACGTATGCGCAGATCAAGTAGATCGGGTCTCGTTAATTCTTTAAACATCTTCTTCTCTGCTCCTGAGTTTTAAATAAACTAAACAAGTACATTTAGTTATGTTGAATAAGAGTGCCTCTTCCAAAATTGTGAATTTCATGGCCTCTGGGTCAGGGGCTCTGGTGTTAGGGTGGGGCTCTATTGATTATATAGTGAAAATACATTAATTCTTTAAAAAAATTTCTTCTCTGCTCCTGGGTATAAACCAATGAATATGTACATAGTTATGATGAGGAAGGATGCCTCTTATAAATTCATGAATTTCAGGGCCCCAGGGTCAGGAGTTTTGGTGTTAGCCTGGCAGGGCTCTAATGATTATACATGTACAGTGAAAATTTATCAATACTTCGAGAACCTTTTCCTTTGCTCTTGGGTATTATGCCAATGTTCTAAGTACATATTAATGATGATGAAAGATGCCTCTTCCAAATTGGTTAATTTCAGGGCCCCTGGGTCAGGGTACTTGGGGTTGGGGTTACATAGTCTGAAAATAAATTAATGCTTTGATATCTGCTTCTTGGTATTGATCAACCATTTATGATGATATAAAATTCATGATAAAATTTCCAGAATTTTGAAATATGTGCCCCCAGGGTCTGGTTCCTGTGGGGTGGGGTGCACAACTGGTTATAAGGTGGAAATGCATTTTCTTTTTGTAACTCTTATTCACCTCTGGGTATTAAGTAACCAAAGTAAGCAAGCAACCGTAAGTGTATACATGTTGTTATGATTAGCAATATTGCCTCTTTCAAAATTTTAAATTTCATGGCCTTTGATTTAAAAAATTAACCAATTCAATTGTTGGTAAGTTGTTACATGATACTTGGGTGACCTAAAAGGCCCATGGGCCTCTTGTTTGATAGAACTATGTTTTTTTTGTATCCAGTATTTGAATTTAATTAACTATAATTATGAAATACAATGAGACTTGTGAAATCCAGATTTTGTGCCTTCTGATTTTTTGCCTAATAGGATGTAAACTTATAGAGTCCCTATCAATAAATTCTTTTGATAAAATTATTCTCCAATCCAGAGTGTTAATCTCAGCCAGTTTCTTTGGAACTACATGGAAAGTCTGGATTTGACAGGTTTTAAGGTTTTTTTGTTTGTTTGTTCTGTTTTTTTTTTGCTTAAAGACAAAACAATATGAGGCCTGAATTAAGAAGAAGTAAAGTAGTAAATGTATTTGTGTTTTTAGCCCTATTTCGAGTGGCAGTAGATGGGGGCTGTAATCATCTATACAATACATTTAGGGACAATGCCCATGCGTTTCTTCCTGACTTAATCACAGGAGATTTTGATTCAATCCAGGAATCTGTCAAGAAGTTTTATCAAGAGAAGGTAAGTTTACTAAAAGATGTGTCAACTGTTATTCTTATTTTTTAATCAAATTTGAAATTTTCAGACATCCAGGAATCATTTTGTCCATCATCTGTCCTTTCATCTGTCTGTCCTAGCAGGGTCACACATAAAAAAAAAATCATGAGACTTTCGTTCTGTCTTGACTTTCAGCTAGCTATTACAAATATGAAAAAAGTAAGGAAATCCTTATAGCCCCTCTTTCAAGTTTGAAATCATATACATTGAAGTGGAGTAGTGTTTCAAAGTATATATGCTTTTGTAATGATAAAAAAAGTTATAATAATTTTAATCAGTTATCCACATATTAATGATGATATGTATCTGTATGATGAACGATGCTACAGAGAGATTTGCTGAGATATATAACATTACCATACAACCATTTTTCTTGCAGTTAAAGTTTATCATGGAACTCAAATTATAATATAACAATGTGAAAAACAACCAAAATTTTCCTACATGTTTACATTATAAAGATTTTAATAGACTGAAATTAATTACCAGTATACATGTATATATTTATCAAATGTCAACTATAGATTTAAATGATTCAACAGGGAGTAGAAATTATGCCAACCCCAGATCAAAACTACACAGATTTCACAAAGGCCATAATGGAGATAGGCAAAAGACAAAAGGACAAACAGGTTAGAGAAATATATAACATTGGAATTACATATTCAGCAAATAAATAGACAGAGAAAAAAGTATTAGCATTCCTGTTCCAGAGTTTGTGAAGAGCTGTATTAAACTGTACTTATAGAAATTAACAGAATGAATGTAATTGTTATGATAGAAAAGATTCAATTTATGCATTTTAATACTGTCTTAGAATGAAATTAAGAATGCATTACCAATAAAAGTCCAATATACAAATGTATTTGCTAATACCTACATGTTATAGGAACAAAAATGTTCCTGGGTTTGAAATTTTAGCACCTTGTTACTCCAGGTGTGATCTTTTTACTGTTGTTAGAAGAAATCTCATTTTATACCTTTTTACAGATAGACAATATTTATGTGTATGGATCCTTTGAGGGCAGACTTGACCACGTGTTAGCCAATGTGAACACTTTGTTTGAAGCCAGTCAGTACACTAGTGCCAATGTGATGCATTTCTCAGAGGACACCACAGCTTTCCTTCTCAAGACAGTAAGACTTAGATGTACTGGACATCTGAGTTTTTTCTCACACAAATGCAACTATCTTTTATTTTATTTATTTATTTTTATTTTTTGCTTATTTTTACATATTTATAAAAGTTTTTGAAACATTTGACTTTTCATCTCCTATTCATCATTCATATATATATATACATTTAAAAAAAACTCCATTTAATTTACTTGTATTTACATTCATCTTTTTAACATGTCTGTGGAATTCAAATTCTTATTGAATGCTAAGATAACAAAGAGTTCTATAACAAAACTAATTTTGAAATTACATTATTGCACAAGCTAGTGTGTGGCCTTTGTTTGTGTGATTCTACTATTCTAAAAATGATTAAACAATGTTAAATATCATGAAAAAGCAAATACTCAGCTCACCATGGTAAAACAAGGTCACATACATTTAGCAAAAGAGCTTTAATTTTACAGGGCAAACATAAGATATTGGTGGATCCAGAATTTTGTGGGCAGTGGTGTGGTTTAATCCCTATTGGTGAGCCCTGTAAATGTGTCACTACTCAAGGGCTTAAGTGGAATCTAGGTAGGTTTATATTCTCCCAAACACTTACATACAGATTCCTCAATATATAAGCTGTAATTTATATACATTTTTTTTTTCATTTACATATTGCTGCTTTTGTGCTATAAATCTTCAAATAGAGTCAAACAATGTTATACAAAGAAATACTGATACATATGGCTCAGATTCAACATTTCACCACCAAATATTTCAGAAAAAAAAATCATTCTATGTTTGTATTTAACCTACTCTTTGATATTAATTTTGCTATAATTGACCATAGACAATTAATATACGTATTAATGTTAATTTTTTGTGAAATTTGACAAATCCATTTTCAGTGCATTATAAATGAAACTTAGATGCAGAATGATATGAGTGTCAAAGGCTGATAAAGCATCAACCACACTTGATCATTTAATACTATCATAATATTATTTGTGATGATTTGAGAGAGGTTTGACCAACAGCTAATGTTTGCTACAGTATTACTGCCAATCATCCCCCCCCACACACACACATTTTGGTAAAATTGATATTAATTTGGGTCTGTCCATCTTTCAATCCATCTATTTATCTGGCTCCCATACATGTTAACTCTACCGATTTAGGCGGGAGTCTACTGCTTTTTTACTCCATCTCCCCCCTACCGATTTTATATGTAAATCTACCGCTTTTCTACAAAAATTTCGTCTTAAGTATTTTTGGTTCGCTTGGGTATCCATTTTTGAAGCCACTCGTCATGAAATCTCGTTAGATATCGCGTGATTTGACCCGGAATCATTCAAACGCTTTTTTTGTACTGATGTGTACATAGATTTCAAGCACGTATTTGACAACGACAACAGCACGAAATCAGTGATTACATTGGTTACGATAAATTTCGTCGACATTACTGCCATGAAAAAGGAGATACAGCATTTAAGAATTGGATGAAAACCTTTGACATCGTCTATAAAAGCATGGGAGCTCGCAATTTAATCAATAAAGTCAATAGAAATCACTCGGTTGACCAAGCAATGAGGTACATCTCGATCTCGTTTTCGATCATCGCGGGAAATCCATTTTATTTAACGAAAGATAGGGACTAGTTTTAGATCTAGATTAAACTTTGTCATCCTTTGTTGTGTTTGACAACTGAATGAACATTCAGAATTATTGTTTCTTGGCTATTGAAGCAAAGACCACTATTCAAAAGGCCAAGTTAAGTAGCCAATCATAGCAAAATGATGAACATATAAATATTTGAATAAGTATAATTTATGTCAAACTTAATTTGTTTCTGTCTTTTTCTTTGCAATAGATATTGAAAATAAATAATTGTATTTTCATGTAAAACCATACATGTAAATTACATGCAATATATCTTCATAAATCCAAGCGTAAAATAGCGCGCGCAATGCTACCGCTTTCGTGGTTGGAATCTCCTTATTTTTCATCACAATAGGTTAACATGTATGCTGGCTCCATATGATTGTCATTCTTCTGTGTAACACATTTTTTTAATCTCAAAAAGCCTTTGAGCTTTTGCAATGAAACTTCATATACCAAATATCTAATGCTTAAAAAGACTATTGTTTATAAGGTCTATAGGTCAAAAATAGGGATGGGTAAAAATATTGATAATTTGGGATATTGCTGTATGATGACAAAAATATTATATTAAATATTAAATTTTGTATATGGTACTGATATACCAACGACATTGCTTGGACTGGTAGGAATTCTATCATTATGATTAATTACAAGCTATAAATTGTCAGAAACTTTTGCAATCAGGAAAAAACAGTAAGACAAAAGTTATTTTATTGTTTTATATATGTCAATGCAAAACCGACAAGATATTTTTCATGTACATCCTGCATGTAGATAAAAGTGTAATGCAGTAAGGAAATGCCATTAATTTCAATTTTTGTTGAAGATACTGGTATTTCTATAAAGTTGAAAATGTCACATTATAATGCAATATGAAATCTCAAGCCAATACACAACCCTAGTCAATTAGAGGCCAATCAAAAAAATTTATACAATCTGGCTGGTTTACAATTGTAACATGTTTGTTTCAGTACAATGCCTATCAACAACTATCAGTCTTATGCAGGCAGTGAACACAGTTTACCCTATTATCAGTGATTATGTACCTGTATTGATTTGAAAATGCTTTTTATTTTGTTCCCTAGAGAAAACGAGGACCACGGGCCTTATAGGTCACCTGTGTATCATGTAACAACTTTCCAACAATTGAATTGGTTGTGTTTTAAATCAAAGGCCATTACATTCAAAATTTTGAAAGAGGAACTATAAATAATTGCTTATCATAACTATACACTTAGCTTGCTTACTTTGGTTACTTCTAAATGCCCAGAGGTAGATCAGAGTAACAAAGAGAAAATGCATTTCTACTTAATATCCAGATGTGCACCCCACCCCACAGGAACCACTGACCCTGCAGGCACATATTTCTAAATTCTGGAAATTTAATTTCATCGTAATGGTTGATTAATACCAAAAAGCATTAATTTATTTTCAGACTGTGTAACCCCAGCCCCTATACCCTAACCCAGGGGCCCTGAAATTAACCATTTTGGAAGAGGCACCTTTCATCATCATTAATATGTACTTAGAACATTGGCATATTACCCAGGAGCAAAGGAAAATGTTTGCAAAGAATTCATGCATTTTCACTACATAATCATTAGAGCCCTGCCCTAACACCAAAACCCCTGACCCTGGGGCCATGAAATTCACAAATCTGGAAGAGGCATCCTACCTCATCAGAAATATGTACATAGTTCATTAATTTAATACTCAGGAGCAGAGAAGAAGATTTTTAAAGAATTAATGTATTTTCACTATATAATCAATAGAGCCCCACCCTAACCCCAGAACCCTGACCCCGGGGCCATGAAATTCACAGTCTTGGAAGAGGCAGCCTTACTCAATATAATGATATATTTGGTTTGTTTATTAAGTACCACGGAGCAAAGAAGAATATTTCAAAGAAAAATGCATTTTCACTATATAATCTATATAGCCCCGCCCTAGCACCTAAGAACCCCTGACCCTGGGGCCATGAAATTCACAATTTTGGAAGAGGCAACCTTGTTCAACATAACTATGTACTAATTTAGTTCATTTAATGCCCAGGAGCAGAGAAGATTTTCAAAGAAATAATGCATTTTCACTATATAATCTATATGGCCCCGCCCTTACAGCAGAACCCCTGACCCTGGGGCCATGAAATTCACAATTTTGGAAGAAGCAGCCTTATTCAACATTACTATGTACTTATTTACAAGTAGTTTATTTAATGCCCAGGAGCAGAGAAGAAGATTTTCAAAGAGATAATGCAATCTCACTATATTATCTATTTAGCCCCACCCTAGCACTAGAACCCCTGACCCAAGGGCTATGAATTTCACAATTTTAATAGAGGACTCAATGCTGATTACAATCATGACATCAGTTTCACTGCTTGATGTCCAGGAATAAAGAAGAAGATTTTTAAAGATTTCATTAATTTTAGTTGTTTTGGCCCCACCCCTCAGTCCCCATGGGGGCAGGGACCATGAAATTCACAATTTTTGTTCCCGTTCACCTATAGATGCTTAATGCCAAATTTGGTTAAAATTGGGTGAGTTGTTGCAGAGAAAAAGCTGAAAATGTTCAAAAGTTAACGCACGACGCATGAATACGGACGAAAAAGGTTAGCAATAGGTCACCTGAGATGACTTAAAAAGGGGGCATTTTGTTTTTGGTGGATTGTTTGGTATGTCAAATGGTAGATCAGGTGTTTTCTACTTAATATCTTTAAAAAATGGTTTGAATGATATTAAACTGGAAACACTGGTTCCCCTATTGATTTTTATGTCTCAAGATCAGTGGACAAGGCTCAAACTACACAAGAAATATGAAAATATTTCCAATTCAGTATCCTGGGAACTGCTTCCCTGAAATCAAACTTTGTACAGTGGTTTCCCTTAAAAAGCAGAAGAACTTTGCTTTTATGATTGAGTTTCTAAAAGCATTTGCATCCGTAAGGACTACATATATATTAAATATGACACCATTTTGTGACAACTCAGTGTATTATAGTATCATTATTTATGTCATTATTTCTTTTTCTGTCTTAAAATTGGCCAAATCTTTTAAAGGTATTCCTGAAAGATTAAAACATAGATTTAAACTAGAGGAACTGTGAGCAGTGGGCTCACAAATTCATACCCCCCCCTCCCCCGTCTCCATATAATTATAAGGCCAAAGTCAATGTTTTGCTCTGGGAGACCTGACATAATTGTCATATAAAAAAGTAAAATAGGTCCACAATGGCTTTATGTGATAAAGAATCTGTAAAAGTATAATATTTTTGAGGTTAAGAGATGGCCAACATATCCTTCGATATTATAGAAAGAATGACACTGTCTATTGCTATTGGTAACCGGAAATTTCTGTTTAATCAAAGAAAAAAATAGAAGGTGCACAAAGGCAAAGGTAACAAAGATTCTGTGAAAGATTCATTTAATTTCACTCAGTGGTATAAAAGGAGTTGCGTATAAGAAATGGGTACCCCAAAGCTAAACCAAAACTGATGGACAACGGACGACATAAGTGTCAAACTAAAAAGTAAAAAAGGAGGTCCACAATGGCTTTTTAGGTCACCTGAGAAACTCAGGTGACCTATTGCTTTTGGTTTTCGTCCGTCGTCGTGTGTTAACATTTGAACATTTTCAGCTTCTTCTCTGAAACCACTGAATTAATTTCAACCAAATTTGGTATAAAGCATCCATGGGTAAAGGGAATCAAAAATTGTGAATTTTATGGTCCCCGCCACCATGGGGCCTGAGGGGTGGGACCAAAACCACTAAAATTATTGCAATCTCTAAAAATCTTCTTTACTCCTGGACATCAAGCAGGCAAACTGTTGGCATGAATGTAATGAGCATTGAGTCCATTACCAAAATTGTGAAACTGTGAATTTTATGACCCCAGGGTCAGGGGTTCTGCTGTTAGGGCGGGGCTCTATTGGTTATTAAGTGAAAATACATTAATTCTTTGAAAATCTTTTTCTCTGCTTCTGGGTATTAAATAAATTAACTAAGTACATAGTTATGATGAGCAAGAATGCCTCTTCCAAAATTGTGAATTTTGTGGCCCCAGGGTCAGGGGTGCTGGTGTTAGGGTGGGGCCCTATTGATTAAATAGTGAAAATGCATTAATTCTTTGAAAATCTTCTTCTCTGCTCCTGGGTTTAAATAAACTAACCAAGCACATAGTTTTGTTGAACAAGAGTGCCTCTTCCAAAATCGTGAATTTTATGGCCCCAGGGTCAGGGGTTCTGGTGTTAGGGTGGGGCTCTATTGATTATATAGTGAAAATACATTAATTCTTTGAAAATCTTTTCTTTGATCTAAGTATATATATTTATTATGAAGAAAGGTGCATCTAGCAAAATGGTTATTTTTTTTATGCCCCCCCCCTCCGTGGGTCGGGTTGGGGTGGGGTGGGGGGGGGGGTACATAGTCTGAAATTAAATTAATGCTCTGAAATCTGCTTTTTGGTAATAACATGATTAATCAACCATTTTATGATAAAATTTGCGAAATTTTGAAATATGTGGCCCCAGGGTCAGTGATTCCTTTGGAATGAGGTGCACAATTGGTTATAAAGTGGAAGTACATTTTCTCTTAATGTTACTCTGATCTACCTCTTGGTATTAAGTAAATAGAGTAAGCATGCTAAGTCTATAATTATTATAAGCAATGGTGCCTCTTTCAAAATTGTGAATTGCGAATTTCATGGCCTCTGGTTTAAAAGACGAACCAAATTTAATTGTTTGAAAGTTGTTGCACAATACTCAGGTGACCTAAAAGGCCCCTGGCCCTCTTAAAGAATCTGTGAAAGTATCATAAAATTTTATTCAAATTGGTATAGGAAGAGTTGTGGATAAGAAATGGATACCCTTAATTATATAGAAAGAGTGGCAGTTTTATGTTTAATTTGCTATTTAAATTCTGAAATATGTGTCCAATTAAAAAGTAAAATAGCAGGTGCTATACTACTGAAAAAAATTAATGCTACTTTCACAGATTTTTTATTACATAATGCAATAGTGCACCTTCAATTTTACGTTTTTTGATCTGACACCTTTTCTCGTCTACCAGTGAAAAACATGGACTTTGCCAGTATAATCACATGGGAGACGGATGGAGTTTGTTAATTATTATACCCCCACTTGAAAAGTGGGAGGGTATTCAGTATAGTGATTGGAATGTACGTCCGTCTGTCTGATACGCGTTGGGGTACCCATCTCTTATCCACAGCTTCTTTTGTACCAATGAATGAAATTAATTGAAACTTTCATAGAATCTTAGTTACACACTGTCATTTTGTTTTTTTCTATTTTACTTTTTAAACGGACACTTATTTCGAGTTTCCAATAGGAAAACATGGACATGACAATTTTTAGCTCTACTGGTCAGAGACCAGAAGAGCTTATGCGATAGTAATGCGTCCGGCGTCCGTCCGTCTGTCTGTCTAGCTGTCTGTCTGTCCGTCTGTCTCTCCGTCTGTCTGTAAACAATTTTTCAAAACGCTACTCCTCCTACAATTTTAGTCTGATTTGAGTATTACTTGGCACACAAGTAGACTACACTAAGATACATAGAATAGTGCATTGGTTTTTAATTTCTATGAACGGTGTTGCCATGGTGACTAAAAATAGAATTTTCTGTGAAATTCGTTAAAATCGCTACTCCTTCTACAGTTTTGGTCTGATTTCAATATAACTTGGCACACAAGTAGACTACACTAAGATACAAAGAATAGTGCATCGGTTTTTGATTTCGATGAACGGTGTTGCCATGGTTACTAAAAATAGAATTTTCTGTGAAATTCCTGAAAAATGCTACTCTTTCTACAGTTTTGGTCTGATTTCAATATAACATGGCACACAAGTAGAATACACTAAGATACATAGAATAGTGCATCGGTTTTTAATTTCTATGAACGGTGTTGCAATGGTTACTTAAAATAGAATTTTCTGTGAAATTCCTGAAAAATGCTACTCTTTCTACAGTTTTGGTCTGATTTCAATTCAACTTGGCACACAAGTAGACTACACTAAGATACATAGAATAGTGCATTGGTTTTTGATTTCGATGAACGGTGTTACCATGGTTACTAAAAATAGAATTTTCTGTGAAATTCTTTTAAAACGCTACTCCTTCTACAGTTTTAGTTTGATTTCAAAATAACTTGGCACACAAGTAGACTACACAAAGATACATAAAATAGTGCAATGGTTTTTGATAAGTACAAACCAGTAGAGCTACAGTCTCGACAGAGACTTCTGGTTTCTATAATATTGAATGGTACCCATCTCTTGTGTAGAACCCCACCTATACCACTGAATAAAATTTTATGATAATTTTACAGATTCATTATATCATAATGCCTCTGTGCACCTCTATTTTACTTTTTGATCAGACACTTATGTCGGGTGTCCCAGAGCAAAATATGGACAGTACCTCTTGTTTTATTTATATTCATAAGCCTAATAATTCATACGAGACCATTTTTTTGACAATCCAAAAGCGATTTTATTTTAATAAAAATAAAGAAAATTTCAGAACTTGTTTCTACAAATAAAGCGTAGAGGCCCTGTAAGCAATGAGCTCATATATTATCTTGTTAAAAGATATAACCTTTCAGTGGATCGTATTTGATTGTCTTGTTTCATTAAAATTGTTTGTACTCTTTTCACATCCCTACCTGAAAAGTGGGAGGGTACAACTGTTTATAGTGATTGGGATGTCGATCCGTTTGTCTGTACGTCCGTTCGTTTTATAAGCTTTGGAGTACCCAATTCTTAACTGCAACTCCTCTTATACCACAGAATGATATTTAATGAGACTTTCACGGAATCTTTGTAACATAGAGTCATTATGCACCTCTTGTTTTTACTATTTGATTGGACACATATTTCAGGTTTCCAATATCAAAACAAGGACACTGCCATTCTTTCTATAATATAGAAGGGTTCCCATCTCTTATCTGCAACTCCTCCTTTACCACCACATAAAATTTAATGATACTTTCGCAGATTATTTATTGCTAGTGTGCACTTTCTGTAATACTCTTTGATCTGTGTCACTTATGTCGGGTCTCCCAGAGCAAAATATGGACTTTAAAATCATAGGGTGGCGATAGTATCATTTAATGAGCTCAGTGCTCACAGTACTTCTTCTTTTTCACAAATTTACAGAATATCCCGTCTCGCTCAGATCGATACATTAGGGCTTCCGTTGTGTGCTGCTGGTCGACAGGGGATGCTTACTCGTACAAGGTACCTAATTTAACCTCTAGAATTTCCATGGGTTCGTGCTTATTTCCCTGTTGACTGACTTAAACTCTTTGTAGACATTTTAAGGTCGATTACTATTCGTTATCTCTTCCGTTTATCATTTTGAATGTTTGACTATAATTAGAATGTTTGACTATAATTAGAATGTTTGACTATAATTAATTACTTTTAACAGCTTGTGAAATCAAATGAAACAATTGAAGATAACGAACAGTATTCAAGATCAAATGTCCATTTATCAATACAAAATAGGAGCAGAGCAAATACGGACCGCCAAATCATCAGAGGTGGGATAGAGGCGTGAGCATCCCCTGTCGACCGGTCACACCCACCGTGTGTTCCTTGTCATGATCAGGAAATAACGGGAAAATCCGTCGTCAATTCAGTGTAGAAATAATGGACTAACAATAAGTTTGAAAAACGTCAGTCAGCATTTGACTCAATGATAAATTGTATTTGCTGACAAGGTTATTGTTTCGACCATAGAACTTAGGAAATGATGACTTAAAACGAGACTGCTGATATTCTTGTTTCATCAACAAAATGAAATAAAGTATGATTTTTTAATTACTTATAGATTCAATAATTATATATCTGTAAAAACATGTGTATCTCGACTATGAAAAAGAAACAGTAAAATGTTAACATTAAAACAATTAAAATTAAAGCAGTATTAAACAATAAGAATACAAATGCAGTTATATCCTTAATTCACTGAATACTACAGGCGATTGTGAGTGAATTTGAATCCTATTATGAAAGCTAATAATTATTATTTTTGAATGGAATTATAATATCTGTTGTTTTTCTTGCATATATACTTAAATTCAATCCACAAATTGTGTTGAAAACATCAATAATTTTAACCGTTGAGTATTACAGCTCTGCGCACTTTTAAACTAACATGGTTTTTCGCACAAATTGTCGCTACATTGATATTATGCAAAATTCTGTAACGAGACAACAAAATGTATCTTAAGAATAATTTCTAACGTAATTAAAAGTTTATTTCACTTACTTAAAACATAATCCACACATATTATTAGAAGAATTTTAATATTCTCTTGGCTGATAGATCATGGCAGTCTCCAAATGGTTCTTCATGGTTTCTCATCAAATCAAGTCATCTTTGTGTCCGTTCTTTTGCCTTGGCTGGACACAAGAACCGTGCAGTTCATGTAATTACTGTACTTCCTGTACATGACATGACTTTCAAGCGCAAGATGATAGCAGCATTTTTTATCTGTTTGACCGCTTTCCATGTTAAAAAGCTGGCATTTTTCAGGGTTAATTTTTGAAATCTAGCATCATGAAAGATACGTCCCACCGCAAAATTTCAAAGTTCAGACCGTAAATGTACAAGAATTTTCTTTTCAATATTAACAATTTACTATTCTAAATGATAAACAATACTTTATTAAACTATCAGTTGGCATGATTTCTTTATGCAGGAGTGTCATTTTTCGGCGTTATATGTCGACAAAACCAAGACGAGTATGGAAAATGAGCAAATTGGTTAGTAAAATACTCACCTTTAGAAGTCAATTTAAAAAATTTAAACAAAATAATATGGAAGAAAGCTCGATTAATTTAATTTGTAAATTGCTATGGTACGTAGACTCATACATAATATGTCATATATGTTACAACATTCCATTCATTAATAACGTCCCATTCAAAATGTAAACTTTGAAAACTTAAGATAATGAAAAACCATATGAGCTTAAAAAGTGTGCAGAGCTGTATACATGATATTGCATCATTATCCAGCGTAACAGATGTACACCATAACAGATGTACATGTACACATATTTAGATCACGATCAAATGACTGTCCTTGTATAGACAAGTTTTCGCACACTGGGTAAATGAGATGCGATAAACAATAAGTAGAAAACTGTCATGTATTCTAAGTATATCTGAAATAATTGTTTAAGAGTTTTCCCTACACTTGACGATAATAAGGATTTCTTCCTTCTTTTAAGTGAATTTTTTGTGAAATTTTAAAAGATATTGAAAATATTGTAAATTTTCCGTTATTGTTAATGAAGGGAATACACATGAAACAATGAGTGGAAAAGAACATTTTAATTTTTTTCCTGTTTTGAAAAAACTTTTTGGAGAGTCCACTTAATGCGTTTAATTGTTGTGTCTATAAATCTCATATCAGAGATAAATCTAAAGCTTATCATTAATCATTAAAAATTATTTACTTTATTACAAATGGGTGATTTTTTTTTTAAATATCTACTTTTTTCAGCATTTAAAGTTACCCGTAGTTTCTAGGGTATTCCTCTTTTCACAGAGTTTAAGTGATAAAAAGAAATTAATAGTTTTTAAAAAGAGCGATGAAGTAAGAAATTATGTTTATTACAAATATACGATTATATTATTTTTGTTTCTCTGTTTTAAATTAGTTTTAACAATTTAGCGAAGAAATGAAATTTTAAGAAAAGATAATATTTTTGAAATATTGATAGTATTACGTAGGTGCAGATGGAGAATTTTTTTTATGGTTTAAGGTATTTTTTATAACATAAAAGCATTATATTCTTCAGTCTTTGTAAATCACATTTAAAATAAATATACACTAGAACAAATACACTGGCAGCAATTTTGTCCATTGTTTGTGGGTCATGCGATCAAAATGATATTATGTTGATATACAGTCATGTTTATGCTGATCTAAAAAGCTTCGAGTTGTAGCCTTTCAGTGTAGATAAATATAATTCAAACACTACTAGTGAAAAGATACGTGAAAAAACTTTTCATTTGAATGGACTGTGTGAAAGAATGATACTCAGACTTTAATTCTAATAGTATATTAAGAACATTATGATATAATTGTTTAGAGGATTATAAAATAATATCACATGTCTATTTTAGTCCAGTCAGTACTTACATTACTTGAGCAGGTGCCCATTCTTCTACACTTATGTTTTAATGATTATCTTGAGCACCATTCCTGTGATCATTTATATGAACGTCGTTATAGAAAAAGAGGTCATGCAATTTGGTGGGCTTATAAGTACGTCCAACACACTGCGCGATGATACAGTAGATTGTGTGATGATAGAGACGGACAAACCGTTGCTCTGGACCATGGGAATTTCCGTATCAAAGGTAAATAAGAGGTTGTTTTTATCTATATATAGAACTTAATTTTCTTATTACTTATTGGAAGCAAATTGATAAAACTGAACAAAGATGCTAAGAAAAGATATGATAATTTGTTTTCATATTTAATAAAATTTTTATGCCCCCCTTCGAAGAAGGGAGGGCATATTGCTTTGCTGCTGTCTGTCGGTCGGTCCGTCGGTCTGTCGGTCCACTTAGTTTCCGTTCATTTTCTTCGCAACCGTTGCACATACTGAAATGAAATTTGGTTTACAGATATATCACATGAATATCTAGGTCAAGTTCTGTTTCGGGTACGATCGCGCCATTTTTGACAGAGTTATGCCCCTTGGACTTAGAAAAATTCCAATTATTTGCAGTTTCCGTTCATTTTCTGTGCAACCGTTGCACATACTGAGATGAAATTTAGTATACAGATTTATAAGATGAATGTCTAGGTCAAGTTCTGTTTTGGGTACAATCGCACCATTTTTCACAGAGTTATGCCCCTTGGACTAAGAAAAATTTCAATTATTTGCAGTTTCCATTCATTTTCTTTGCAACTGTTGCACATACTGAAATGAAATTTTGTATACAGATATATCACATTAATATCTAGGTCAAGTTCTGGTTTAGATATGATTGCACCATTTTTGACAGAGTTATGCCCCCTGAACTTTGAAAAATTACAATTATTTGCAGTTTCCGTTCATTTTCTTCACAACCATTGCTTATGCTGAGATGAAATTTAGTATACAGATTTATCAGATGAATATCTAGGTCAAGTTATGTTTTGGGTACAATCGTGCCATTTTTGACAGAGTTTTGCCCCTTGGACTTGGGAAAATTCCAATTTGGGGGGAGGGGGGCATAAGTGTTTTATAAACATCTCTTGTTAATTAATGGTTGATATTTTACTTCTAGTATTAAGTTTATTGGCAGAGACAATCGTAATACTTTTGCAAATGAAATTTCAAATGTTTGAAGTTGAGCACAACTCGAACTGATATATCTTGCATATTTATTCTTTAGTCGTTGGCATGTCTTGACCAACAGCATTTTTAATCGGTATTTTTAATGGAACCCAAATTTTAGCAAGATACTAAATCTTAAAATGTTTCCCGGCTGCAAAAGCGTCGAAAATGTACTTTTTGAGAAACTCTCTTCTCAAATAAGTCCGTAGATATTAATGGGTATACCATATGCAACTGTCACGTATACCGATTTGTATCATATGCCTAGGTCACATTTAAGACGATGGTCGGGCGACCAAATTTTTCGGATCTTGTCGGCTGAAAGAACATGATCGGCCGACATGGAGCATTCACATTTATTCCTAGGATACCGATGACTTGGATAAAGAACACAAGATTTTTTTTTCTTTATAAATCAGCAATATTTTTTATAGATCTTTATTTGGTTAGGTGACATAAGTAATGTTTGAAAGGCAAAGTGGCAGGATTTTGTAAGATTGTGACACAATGTTAAAAATATGTGCAAAGTTTTGTATAGAATTGCATAAAAATGACAAAAGGCGCAATTATCTAAGCAGCAAAGAAAACTTAAGATTTCTTTTGATCTTACGGATTTATTATCTATGTTATTTCCATTCAAAAATATAAATCAATCCATGCATCAAAATTTTGTTTGAGTAATGTATCCTTAATAGGTAAGATATTTATAAGTCGGCCAATCCTCGCCCGATCATCGAGCTCTGAGCTACAGGTTGATTTTAACCGTCGGCCGAAATTTTACTCACACTCTTATTGTCGAACGACGGACGCCTGACTCTAAAGTATAAGTCACATTATCCAACGATTGGGTATACGATGAGAAACCGATGCGTTTTTTGATAAAAATGGCGTGGTTGCCGGCCGGGCAACACTAGTGATCGGACGGTGACTGGGTCTTTTTTGCAAATCGGTGGGGTCATCGGTAGGAAATAATTCGTAGTTAAAATTCAGCGATGTGTCCAACGATGTCTCACATCGCTCCTCATCGGCAACCCATCATTAACACATCTTGTAAGGATCGGCCGATGTATGGCCGAGCATCGTCCAATATCCGTTGAATCTGAGGTCATCGGGGAGTTGAGTAGTGTTCAACAGATAACAACCGATCATCGGTCGATGTTCGACCAAACATTGGCCCGTAGTCGACCGATGTACGAACGATGTTCACCAATGTATGAGCGATGTAATATACATCGGCCGATTATCCTGGAACATCGTTTTATGCTTAGCAATGCATCGCTGAACCTTTATAAGTCCTGCCGGCAACCACACCATTTTTCTCATAAAACGCGTTGGTTGCCCATCGTATGCACATCGCTGGATAATGTGACTGATACTTTAAGGACTACTGGGCCGATGTGGACCGATGTTGGGGCATCGTTAACACCACGGATTACTACCGATTACCACCGGTCTACGGCTACCGGCCGGGAAATGTGACCTAGGCATAACCCCAGTCACATTTCCGAAAACAACAAACTGCAGACGGGTTTTGAAGCAAAAATGGGATTCTTCGGGTGACAGCCGGCAGTTTTTCGCCTGTTGTCTTGCCCGATTTTGACCTCTTTTTTGTCAGCCGACCAATTTTGTGTCCATCGGTCCAAGTTGTAATTTTTTCTGTCGACCAACCTTCGATCATCGTCCGACTATCGGAAGTCAGTTTATTAAGTCGATCGTCCGTCGTTCGACAATAAGGGTGTTCAAAATTTTGGCCGACGGTTAAAATCAAGCTGTAGATCAGGGCTCGATGAATGGGCGACGATTGGCTGACTTGTTAATATAAAACATATTAAAGTTGCTTAGATATGTCGTTTTTATGCAATTTATGCAATTCTATACAAAATTTTACACACATTTTAACATTGATTCAAAATCTTCTAAAATTCTGCCATTTTACCTTGCAAACATTACTCACGTCACCTATCTGAACATAGATCTATGAAATAATATTGATGATTTATAAAGAAAAAAGATTTTTTGTGCTATTTATCCAAGTCATCGGTGTTCCTAGGAATTAATGTGACTGCTTCTTGTCGCCCGATACTTGTGTCGGCCGATCATGTTCTTTCAGCCGACAAGACCAGAAAAATTTATTCACCCGACAATCGGCTTAAACCCCAGTCACATTTCCAAAAACGAACAACGGCCGACGGGTTTTGGAGCAAAAATGGGCTTCTCCGGGTGACAGTCGGCAGTTCATCGGCCGTTGTCTTGCCCGATTTTGACCTCTTTTTTTGTCGGCCGACCATTTTTGTGTCCATCGGTCCAAGTTATAATTTTTTCTGCGTCGGTGGCCGATTCTTCAATTCAAGTTATCCGTCGACCAGCCTTCGATCATTGTCCGACCGTCGGGAGTTAGTTTATAAAGACGGTCGTCCGTCGTTCGACAATAACGGTGTTCATTATTTCGGCCGACGTTTAAAATCAAACTGTAGCTCAGAGCTTGATGATCGGGCGACGATTAGCCGACTTGTAAATATTTAACCCATTATGATACATAACACAAAAAAATTTTGATGCATGGATTGATATATATTTTTTGAACGGAAACAACTTAAATAATTATTCCATAAGATTTAAAGAAATCTTAAATATTCTTTGCTGCTTTTATGCAATTCCATACAAAATAGTTCACACATTTTCAACATTGAGTCACAAATATAGTATTCTGCCACTTTGCCTTGCAAACATTACTTGCGTCACCTATCTGAATATAGATCTATGAAAAATATTGCTGATTTTCTAAAGAAAAAAGATCGTTTGTGTTATTTACCCAAGTCATCGGTGTCCCTAGGAAATAATGTGACTGTTCCGTGTCGCCCGATACTGTGTCGGCCGATCATGTTCTTTCAGCCGACAGGACCAGAAAAATTTGGTCGCCCGACCATCGTCTTAAATGTGACCTAGGCATTAAATGTGACCTAGACATTAATAAACTGACCGCCGATGGTTGGACGATAATCGAAGGTTGGTCGACGGATTGCTTTAATCCGACGCAGAAAAAAATTAAAACTTTGTCATCCGACAAAAAAGAGGTCAAAATCGGGCAAGACAACAGGCGATGAACTGCCGACTGTCAAATGAAAAATCCAATTTTTGCTTCAAAAACCGTCTGCCGTTGGTCGTTTTGGAAATGTAACTGGGATTTTAATACATACCGGTATACCCCCGGTAGTTAGCATCGTGCAATTGCTTAAAAACCAATTTTTAAAGAGTTTCTCAAAGGAAGTTCAATTATATAATATGATATCAAAACCCAATATTGCTTTCACATTTAACTTCTCAACGAGGTGGATAAAGTGTGTTATTTATACAAAACAGGAGCAATAAAGCACTAAAACGTAAAAGAACGACTAGAAATAACTTTTATAAAACTTAAAACTCTTCTAATCATTTATTCGTATCTTCTTTTTATAGAAAATTCATTCAATGAAAGTTGGGTGTGAAATTTAAATTGGGTGATGAGTGATTTTTATTTTCATATAAAAGAGTAATCACAAGACATATCATATAAACACTATTTTAAGTAAATAATTCAATAAATGTTTAAAACTTTTTCATCCAGTATTAGTATTATGTTGTGTAAAACAAAGGCATTGTTAAAATCAAACATTTTAATTAAATCTCACTCGAGGTGAAAGCAGAGCTGTAAGGAGTGTAATCAAGTTGAAATTTAAAAAACCCTTGTTAGTTAAATGCATTGATACAGATATTGAAAAGATGTTGTTCGTTAATGTATGATTTATTGTGCATTCTTATTTACGTACAATGCCTCTGTTTCAGTTTAATTCTATAATTTTTTTTATTTTCACCGAAACTTCGACATTATTGCATCCAATAATTAACAAAACGGAAAAAAACAAAAGTTTATTCCCAATTTTCAGACGTATTTTAGATTTAGTAATCATGTACAATTAAGCAACCTATAGGTTTTTAGCTTAATGTTCACTTTGCCAATTTGATCAAGGTTATGAACAATAAATAAAGGTAAAAAATTTTATCGTTTACATTATCAATGTCCTCTATTTTACCATCAATATTATTCTCAATTTCATCCATTTTTAAAATGGCAAATATCCTGCAATTGAATGCTTTGCGCTTTTTTCCTCCACTGATTAATAAATATAGATGTTAATAAATAAATAAAGGTAAAATATTTTTTCATAACAATTTTATCCTTATTTTCATCTTATTTTAAAATTGCAAATAACCCACAAATGATTGCTTTGCGCTTTTTTCTCCACTGATTGAAATAAATATTCAAATTTTTTACAGGTTTTCCCAACATGATTCATCCACAATATTATATTCCGAATCTCCTTTGCTTTCCTACCTGCAAAACACAGCTGAAACAGGTAACAGTACAGCTACTTTCTCCCTTATTTACACGATTTACTCACTCTTGCAAACGGTGTGTCTGAATAATTCTTAAATTTTATATAAGAATGTTTTTGGTGAGATATGACCATCGAATCACTACCAGAATGCTTAAAACGTAATGAATTGTTTTTAAATTAAATATTTCATTTCTATTTTACAGGCAAAGTTTTTACTTTTTCCTTATTTACAACAGTAATTGAGAGAGATAGAGAGGGGGAGGGAGAGAGATTCTTTTAATTTGTTTATACAATGGAGAATGAGTTGCACATTTTCTTTGTTATTCCTGTTTTTGAATTAATTACTTTTTTAAGTAAAGTTTTGTAAAAAATAAATGAAGGTGTGTCACTTTTTTAATTATTAAACTAAAGTATTGTGTGATGTAAATTTTTTTTTGTAATACATGTACTCTTAATTTTGTATTTGTTATGTTTTACTAGTAATTGTGTCTGTCAGGATCGTAAGATTTCACAAAAAATTCCTATGAAATGTTTTTGTTAACGCTTAGTTAATCTAGATTATTAGAGAAATTATTTATCATTGCAACATATAACTATCCAACAGTATTTAAATAATTCAAAATATTTTTTTTTTTACATTTATGTCAGGATCGTAAGATTTCACAAAAAATTCCTATGAAATGTTTTTGTTAACGCGTAGTTAATCTAGATTATTAGAGAAATTATTCATCATTGCAACATATAACTATCCAACAGTATTTAAATAATTCAAAATATTTTTTTTTTTACATTTTTTATTATTTTCTTTTAACTTACCTCCCTCGCTGATGTTATCGCAACCATCGCTGCAAATTCCATCGCCAGTAATATGACAGCGAAAACTGCCGATGAAGTTTGCAACGACTATTACAATTCTAAACTGTTCTTTTTGATGAGAAGCTTTGAACACCAGTGCGAAATGAATTTTACTTGGAATGATCTGCAATTTAAAGTAAAAATATGCTATCAATTTCCTGTAATCATTTTACTTTTCACATGTTTGTTTAATATTGAGTGGATTTTAAGTAGTTATAATTTATCACAAGGGTAGAGTCTACACACGACTCTATTATTATACGTATATTATGTAAACTTTGCATCAAAATAATTTGCAAAACTATTGGACAAAAATCAAAACTCTCTGTTTTTAATGACCACAATTTTAATTTCATTATCTAATTTAGTGAGTCACATTTTAATTTCAAGTGATTGAACTGTCAATCGCGATCGTAATACTGGACACCTGTCCCTTCTTCCCGATTGTTTATGTACTGACCCAACATAAAATATTGAAAAGGAAAACAAATAAGTAGGCCAGCTGAATGCAAAATCAGCAAATACAAAAATTAGGGAAACTTTTAAGGAAAAATTATCTAGTTTGATTTTGTCTGATTTCTTCTTTAGAAATTATATGTAAAAAAAAAAAAACTGTTATTGAAAAAAAATACAATGCATTTTGGTTTCACATGTACATGTACCTTACCTGTGTCATTTGACGAATCCAGCATTGTAAATAATTCAAAATAATCGATTCATACTTTCAAATACGTTTGAACACTTAAAAATTTTGAGAAATGTTTCTCAAGTTACAATGTGGAACTTTCCTTGTTTCACTATTTCTTTCACTTTTACAATGAAACATTTTTTGAAAATTAAAGATAATTAATACCCTTTTTAACGTTAGTTGTTTGCTAGGAAACGGTTTGTTAAAAATAAATTTCCGTAACGGGAAGATGCTAAGTGTTTTCAATGATGTCCTATACTTAGAGTTATTTAAGAAAGATCTATTCAAGGTAGTGTCTATTTACAATATCTTTGAAAGATCATGTGTTTAAATCATATGCATTTATTTATATTTTTGTTTTTAATTTGAATAATATGCTAATTTTTTAATGGTGATTTTGAAATATCTTTTTCATTATTGTTTTTCGAAAGTTGAATTAATATTAATTAAAATTTTATGTAATTCCATAGTTTCATTCTGAATTGTTCACTTTTGTGTTATACATCGTAATGATGAAAGTTGCTATATTATTTATAAATACTTAATATTTTCAATATGTATTTGAAAAATTAAATGTGTATTTAAAAAAATAAGTCTTTTCCTTAAACTTCAATATGCCAATTAAATAATTGACGCGGTTAATGTAAGTAATATTCTTAATTTCAAAAGGATCCAGTCTTGTATTCCACCATATTTCAAGTTAAAGTTTACAGCTTGTATTTCCTACAAATATACTAGTACATCGACTTTTGCTTCCAAACTTTTTAATTACAAGAAAATTCTACAGGGCCTTGATATCGAATATATGAAACATAAGCAGCTGTCGTGTTCATGTTCTTCTTCATCCTATAATTATAGTCCTGCTGGACACATTATTACATGTTACATAAATATAGTTAACAATGAGGAACATAGATCACTAATTTTAAAAGTTCTTGAATAAAAGGAACCCCGATCCTTCAATGACGTCGGAATTTCATAAATATTATGGATGCTGTAGAAGATTACGCCAGGCAATGGGCCATATATGAAAAAGAATACTGCGACACTTTAACAGAATGAATTAATGTATCAAATCTATGTCGCAATCGCGTATTGAAAGATTGAGGGGCAATCTGAAAACCATATATCCTTCTGTATTTAATAATCCAGGAGTGATAAAAGAATTAGATCGATTACATGATCAGTATGTTCTGCTCCTTGCTGACAAAGCAAGTAACAACCTTGTCTTTGTTTGTAAGACTCATTATAAAAATTGTATTTAAGAGGAACTTTATTTTAATTCTACAAGTAGTAATCAAACTTATACTCATAGTTCCCTTTTTAAGGAAGAAATTCTTCGATACGATATACCCCGGTAAGCTTGAGATAAAAGATAATAGATACCAAAGAGTCTGACACACCTGTTTCATAGTTTGAATATTTTACTTGAAAAAAAAAAGACTCTGTGGTAATCTAACAACCAAACTCTATGAAAATCGTAATAACCTAAACTTTTCAATCGTCAACTTCCCTTACTTATGCAGCAATATAACTTCATAACCTGCATACAGAGTTTATATCTCTCAGTTTATTCGATATGCAAGAGCATGCTCTACGTATGTACAATTTCTAAAACGAGGTGATTTTTGACAAACAAGTTGACGGAACAAGAATATCACCAGTATCGTTTATAGTAATCATTTCATAAGTTCTATGGTCGTTACAATGGCCTTGCCAACAAATAAAATTTATCTTTGAGTCAAATGCTGACGTCTTCATACCAATGGTTAATCCATTATCTACACATTGAATTTACGACGGATTTTTCCGTGTGACCGGTTGGCAAAGGATGCTCACCCCACCATGGCACCTGATCCCACCCCTGATATTTTGGAGGTCCGTAGAAATGATTGCATGATTACATTTTTATTATATACATTTTTTAGTATTTAACTGCATTATGTTTTACTGAAGTATTCCTTTACTTTGGTACATCGGATGATTTTATGTCAAAGAAATCGTCTTAGGAATTTGCAGGATAAGGACATACACTTATCAAAGAGATATTTACAAATATATATAGATATGTATAACCACCATATTTTATGTTCCCGTGAAGCAGAAATTTTTCAAAGTTTCGACATGAGAAAAGAAAAAGGTTGCTGTGGCCTTCAACTCGCCATTATGACATATTGACCATTTAGTTTCTTCCATTCATATGCCGACTTGATATATCCCAGTGAATTGAAAATAAAGCACTAAAGAGTCTATCAACATCTATTTCATTTTTTTGGTGTTTTTACTTCTGACCATATACTACACGAGTCAAAAATTAAGTAAACACTAGCTCTTTATGACAATGGACATGTCTTTAGCTTTTAATCGTCGGCTTTCCTTTTTACGTAGCAGTATTCCACTATCTTTTGCATTTAGGATTTATGTCTCCAAACGTATTTGAGGCTCTGAGTATAATTTTTTTTAAATCGAGACAGGCTAATGACAGATAAGATGATGTTATGGGATATTGTCAACCTTATTTGTAGTAAGCATTTTGTAAAGTTATGATAATTAATCTTGTTAGCAATTATAACCTATCATTTGAACGCATATTTATTCACATATTTCATACCAATAGCTGTGCCTTTGTTATAACACTAGACTTGAATAGGGACTCTTCCTATCTAATTTATATGATTATCGGGGTGAGCGTTACCAGTAGACAGGACACGTTTTACTCCTCATGCACATCTGATCCCACCTTTGTGATTTACTTGGATCCATGTTTATGTTCTTTTATCTCAGATCAGTTTTGCTTTTTTTATTGAGCACAGTTCGTTATCTGCACCTTTTACATGAAAACTGTTTGTGCTTATAAACAGATAAAAGGAGTATTTTTTCTTATATTAATTTTTTAAAAGTTAAGGAGAAAATTTCACAAAATCATAATTTAACAGGTGGGTATATCAAATACATTGAAAAATACCGTTTATTTTAGAAACCAGGTCAGATCAATACCGTTTTTGTTTTCATTGACATAGTGAATCAAATGTGAATCATTTTATGCCTACTATTTCAAAATCTATCGTGTATTTCTTAAATTTACTTCAGTAAAAAATATCACATAGGGTCTGTTAGATTATTTTACCAGTCTGAGATAAATATAAAAAGCTTATTATGCCAACCCAAATGTTCTCTGATTTTCTTAAATTCTTAGTGAATATGAGAAATTTTAGAGCTTTGTATATATAATTTTTCATAGTTTAGTCGTATGAAGGAATACATTTATACAAAAATAATATCTGAACGTTAAATCATAGAGAAATACACTTTTTAACTAATATTTTGCACAAAACTGTTCTGAAATTAGAAACTTTCATTTCTTTTTCAAATGTAGTAAATAATTAAGCACGAATTTCAGTTACTTCATAAAACTCCTTTTTAAAGAATAATTTTTTGCTCTCGAAAAAGAACTAATTTCATTATTTAAACTCAGTTTTATCTCCATCTAACGCTTGAGAAAGAAGAGCAAATTTTGAGTTTAATTGATAATAACAAAATACAAATGACATGTAAAAAAAAATACTTGTTAATGAGTTTTTCATAGAGCCAGAAACCAGAGAAAAACCTTTATCAAAAGCTGCATGTATAAACATGTTCATTTTTTTGCAACGGTATCGTATGGTAGAATAAAAAAGGAACATCGACGTACATTAGTCCCGATGGATTGTAATATTTTGGATTTTTATTATTGTAAATGAATTTAAAAAATTTACAAGTTTCTTTACACGATTCACACTAAATTTTAGCAAATAAAATATTTTTTACTGATCATCATTGAAGTCATTTCTAACCTCCAAGAATTATTATCCTGTTTTTCTATGGCGAGTTTGATTTAAATTACAGAAAAAAGACATATGATATCTTCTAAATAATAGCACACAGTAACACAAGTTCACACATGTGTGTTTATTTAAAGTTGTTTTCGTACGGTGCATGTATGAAAATGATGTATTACCTATTTGAAAACTACTAGTATTTAAATTCATATTTCGATTAGTTCTTCAACGAATACATTCTTCTTGTCTATACGATGTTACCTTTTGAAAATGTATATTTCGCCTCAATCTGTTCATTTTTTTTAAAAAAAAATTATTTTTATTTTTTTTGTTTCCTGTAATGCATAATTAGTCAATTTCCTGAATATCCAATCAAAATTTATGTTTGATTCAAACGTATATTCCACACTAAGAACTGTGATTAAAATCACTCACTCTGGAGAACGATTACATTTCCTGTTGAACCTTGGTTTCATTTTTGGGATATCATAAATAATATAAGCAATACTGTCACATTCTGTAAGTACATAACTATCTATATCATTAACAAATCATATGATGTGAGTTAAAATTTTGAGTTATTCTTCCTATATAAGTATATTAAGTATATAAGTATTCTCGATTGTATATATAATAAATATAAATAAATCCACCTTTTTAATGTTTTATACACCAAACAAAGTTATATGACATTAATTCAAGTTGATATGTTGTTTAATAAGAAAATTATCAAAACTACTATTTTATTGTCATAAATCCTTTCATTTAACAAAATAAAAAATATCCTTAAAATGAAGAAAATTTTAAAATCTGTCAAGGATTTTAAAAAAATGAACTGAAAGAAGCTATAAACACTGTACACTAAAGAGCTCCGCTTCTAGGGTAGTTTTATCATTATTTTCATTAATTTTCCCAATGTAAGTGAACAGCATTGATATCTGCTCACAAATAGTCCATTGTCTTTGTACATTTTTCCTGCGGAAATAAGGCTGTTTACTCTATGTTATGTATGAATGAAAAAGTCTCAATATACGCACACCTTTATATGATATATTTTTCTCCAAGTCCAAAATGCAGTTTCTGTTACTGTTTAGAGCTTCCTTAAAAGAATGGTAAAAAATGTATACACTGCACATCTGGAAAAGGGTAAACATAAAAAATAACAGAGCTGAAGCTCTTGTTTTTAAACACAGGGGTTTCGCGGAAGGTTATCAAGATTGCAGTTGTTATTGATATGGTAAGTCCACCTTAATTTTACCGAGAAATAATCTGATGAAGAAAATAAGGGCAATAGGTGTTCAGCATTGTGGCTCATAGACATCTTCTTTTAGTTCCATTTATTGACATTATCATATAAGCATTAATTAATTTATTTGGCATGCTAGTATATTTGAAATAGATAATCAAATGACTTAAAGTCAGAATATTCAAATTTTTGAATCATGTCTTAATTGGTACAATAATGCTTTGTAGTATTATTATTACATGGATTTATAATTTGCAACATTTATTTAAGCAAAAGAACCCTCACTGCTCAATGGCCCTGAGTGCCGAGTATAGGTCCTTCACCGCCATTTCACCGCCATATGAGTGAAAAATTCTCGAGATGGACGTTAAACAATATACAATCAATCTTCGATGAATATATTTCTAAGCTTTGAAGCTCACATAAGTTTAAGTTTACACCATCTTGCAAAGTGACTAGAATCGTTTGAAAAGAAAACAAACAATTGTTCTCCCAATCTTTTTCTCGCACGCTTTACTACTTCGTCTGGATTATATACATGGTAGGGAGGCTCAGTGTACTCCAGCTTTTTGCATTTCCCATCAAATTTAATTTCCAATTCTTCCTCCTTGATAGTTCGATGGGCAAATATTCCACAGAAGGCGTAATGGGCGATGGTACACACTACGGACTTTTCCGTCGGACTTTTCTTTTTTAAAACTACTGCCTCGTGCCACAGATTGTAGTAGGAATACCGGATGATATCTCCCATTTCAATATCTTGTTCTGTTACAACAGGCTTCAACTTGACAGCGAGAAGTTTTTTATTCATCTCATAGCAGTCTTTGCAAATGATTTTGTTTTCAAATTCCTTTTCGTTTCTTGTCAGTTCATCGCTTATCCCAACAAAACCCCTAGCCCAAAATAATTTCCACGTCAATCTGAACTTTGTTACTTGTACGCTAAAATTTTGTCCTGTAACACAGTGTGTAGCAAAATGTTCACAATTGTTATCGAAAAGATCATATTTGTACTTTACACTCTCTTCTTTGTCATCATATATATTTTTGGCGCGTTGGATGGTTTCTTTTTTCGAAAATTTTCTATTCCTGTATTCTACTACACATATCTTTTCTTTTTCAAAGTCAAATTTTTTGAAAGTTGATTGGATTTTGGCTTTTCCACCAAATAGCTTTGACAGCCCGACAACAACCCCAGAGAAAGTATTTGTTGCTTCTATGATTTCAAAAGTCACTCCATCGTCTAATTTTGATATGATTATCCCATGGTGGTCATATACTGCCCCACTACAGATCACGTGATCTCCAGCTTCAATTCCATCCGATGAAAAGACTGGGATGGCCTTCACACATTCAATGCATTTGCCTATTTCAGGATTTTCCTGTTCTGAATCTTGTGATACATCAATGTTCTTCTCATCGAGATTAGAGACTTCCTTGATGGGTTCCTCATTCACAGTTTGCTCGATGTTGCTATCTGTCTTACTTTCTTCTGATTCTTTGACTCTTTCTTTAAATTCCGTTATTGTCTGGAAAGATGGTGCTCTCTGCAAAAATTTTGGATCAAGAGAAGTGCTCCTCTCTAAAGCTGGTCGTTGTGTTTTCTGCAGAAGAAATTGTAGAAAAGTTATTAAAATTATAAACAGGTAAAACTCTAAGGCGAAAAGTTTAATAAGACTCTCAAAGATTCTTTATTACATTGTGCCATCGTGCACCTTGTATTTTACTTTTTTGATAAGACATATATTTTGGGTTTCCCATAGCAAAACATGGACACGGCCATTCGTTCTGTAATATTGATACGCAGCTTTCTCTTATTTACAACTCCTAGCTCCTATACTACTGAAAAAATTTAATGATACTTCAACAGATTCTTTTTTACATAAAGACATTGTGCACATGCTATTTTATTCTTGATCTGGCACTTATTACAGGTCTCCCAGAGCAAAACATGGACTTTGCCATTAAAACCATATAGTTGGCGGGGTATCATTTAGTGAGCTCATTGCTCACAGTACCTTTAGTTTTATTTAGTCTTTTAGCTTGAGCATTTTACCGATTGGCGGAGGGTGAAGAGATCGCTAGAATTGAAGATCGCTGACAATATATTGCGTATTTTTATAACATCTGTAGTGAGCATTTTAAAATCGCTCAAATTTCTTTTCTCTAGAATTAGATGCCAATTTTAAGAGCAAATAGTTAAATTTCCGCTGGAATTTCCACTTACACGGTTATATACATTGTAGTTTTTTGGTACATGGATACTCTTTCAAGTGAATATTAAAAATAAAGTCATGTTCCTATGTTTAGAAAAAGTGTCCTTCACAATTTCAGATTCTGAAGTGTTTTTGTATTCATTAAAAAAGTTATATGAGAAATTCTTACGTAATGATCCACTGAAATTATTCATTTAAAAGTAAATAAATTTATATCAAAATGTCTACCAAACGGTAACGGAAACGAAAGTAATCAACAACGCAGAAGGTTGACGAGGTAGCCATTGCTGGCTAATTATTAACTTTTTTGTACAGTGGATAATAAATCTTACATCTCCTATTTGTATAGATGCTGTCAGCATGTTCTTATTAGGCTTCATCCATTCTCTTTTGTCCACATGTCTCGTGAGGAAACGAAGCTTGCCTTGACTAACATATGCCATCTCAGGGTATGCTTTATAAAATACAATCAGGTATTTAGTTACTTCACTATTTATTTAAAGAAACAGAGCATAAAGACCTAAAATTCCAATGAAGTGTGCATGAATATAGCTTCAGTTATTCATAGAAAGAGTGAACATCTAAATTTGTCTTACCCATGGTGCTAAACTCATTGACTGCTTTGATTTTCCTCATACCAACATGAGGATCAAACCTTTATTTAAAAACATAAACATGGTCTTATAAGTCATACATTTATTTATCCTTCAAGATATCAAAAAGCAACTGCAGTCAATCATACTTAATTTTATCCATGCAAGGAAACTGGTAAATGTAGTCATTAATTGGCACACATTATGTTACATTTATGTAACAAGACTTATGATTTCTTTATGAAACGTGTCACTTTGTGACAGTTGTGCACTAAAAAAATTGTACAACTGTGAGTAGAATTTGTTTTTCTACTTAATAAAGTGGAAGTAGTCATTTGGAAGAAGCTATTTAGTCAAAAGTGTTTCTGTCAAAAAGAGTACATGTATGAGATTGGAGGGAGGGGTTCAATTTTATCCCAATTTTCATTGAAATCTATTAGGTATCCTTATGTGAAATACTTGATTTGCTTACCCTGGTGGAGTAGTGGGAGATTTAAAACTCTCATCTATAAGGATACTGTGGATAGTCCCAAGGTAGTCTTGATAATGCATTGTCTGTTGATAAGAAAAAAATTAAAGATGCAGTTCTATAATTATAGTGGCTATACATAGGTGTTTGACAAGAAAAGCTTGTACCAAGTACTAGGTAATTCAGAGCATACTTGAAAAGCTTGGTTAGTCTTATCAAACTGATCTCCAATTTATTTCTCACCAAAACTTTTAACTGCAGTATATGCTGCACAAAATAAAACTTTGTCTTTTGACTTGCCTCACATCTAAATCACTACATCACATATTTTACTACATTTTAATGCTTGAAGAAGTCTATACTCAAGACAAATTTTCAACTACAGGTTACTTGTTTGAGACTGTAGAATAACTACCTATTTTTTCTCAACTCAGTGAAGAATTAAACAGAATTTTTTCCCCATGTAATTGATATTATTTACCTTGCTGTAATTGTGATATTGACCTTTTGGTGAGAAGACAGACGATATTGACTGATATGTTGTATATATTTTTGTGATATTGACCTTTTGGCGAGAAGACAGACGATATTGACTGATATGTTGTACATATTTTTGTGATATTGACCCTTTGGTGAGAAGACAGAGGATATTGACTGATATGTTTTACATATTTCTGTGATATTGACCTTTTGGTGAGAAGACAGACGATATTGACTGATATGTTTACATATTTTTGTGATATTGACCTTTTTAAATATAATTGTAAATCAAAACTATCACCTGTGAGTATGGCACTTGAAATACTAATTCATTAATAGTTTACCTTTTTTAAGGCAATCTGCTCAGCGAAGTACATGTAGAAAACTAGAGAAAATGTTAATTTTATGAGTGCAATAAAGTCTGTTTATTCAGAAACAAATAATGACTGAACGACTCCAAAATCTTAAGATGCCATCCGTATATATTATACGTGTACGGGTTTTTTAAGTGAAAATGTTAGAGGACATAGGATTTAAAAATTAACTTTGAGGATAACATTCTTAGATTTTTAATAAAAATTTCATTTCATTAACGGAACCATAAAACAATTTAAACTTATTATGATTAAACAAAACAAAAATCGGAACAGGTGGTATTATAGTCGACATTCAACTGCCCCTGAAATATGTGGAAAGTTCTTCTAGTCCAATAAAAATATAAATAAGATGTTTCGAAACTTTTTTAATGAAGTTAAATTTTTATTGTAAGATCTATTCACGATTGCAACATGTCCCCATGTGGTGGTTAGCATAAGTTGTTAAATTTGTAACGGAAACGTTTCTCATTTTAGTAAAACTATTCCAAATGCGAACACCGTATATATACACAATATGCCTATACAAGGATGGGTTTTTATTAGATTCAGTAAATAATTTTTGATTTTAAAACTTGGTCACGACCCAGAAAGACGTGCTTTTCCTCACATGCACATTTCCACCACTATTCAGTCATTAAAAAACAGGATCAGAGCCAATTATCTCGAGAACGCTCGAATAACGAAATTTATGTAAAATTTATTGCCTGAACGAGTCAAAATATTTATTGAAAACAACTTTATTAAGAAAGTGTCTTTAAAGTAGAGTAAAAATTTTATTAATTTATTTTACAGCCTTTACGTTAACAATCCGGAAGACAAGCCCCGATGTTTTTGCGAATAGGTAGTTAGGTTTTTGAAAAATTGGTGGAGGTTAAACAATTAGAGAAAACCTGGAATGGCCTATTCAAAAAACAGACAGAAGGAGAGGGCAAAAACTATATACCATCGAATCTTTCATTACGGGGCAAAAAAAAAAAACGTTTTGGGGCTTAGATTATGTCTATCTTTGCAAAAGAGTGCCGATTAAGACGAATAATGACCCCCATCGAATAATGACCGGGGGTAATTTTTCGACAGCGAAAAATGACCCCCGGTCATTATTCGACGTAGAAAAATGACCCAACTGTTTAACAAAAAAAAAACTTGAATTTTTTCTAGCCTAATCAATATTTTTATGAACAGACAAACAGCTAGGGAGACTGACAAATAAAACATGCAAAAAAAGAACATGTAACCTCATGAAGCTTATCCTTCATGGCTTAGGATCTGATTACCTTCATTGTTAACACCAGTGACGTTATTTAGAAAAAAAAATGTAATTAATATCTTAAAGTGCTTAATATCGTTCGACATCATTTGATGTTTCAAGGTCTGTAAATTTAAACTAAAATGAAAGTTTTCATATTATAAATGTGTATCAGACCATTGCAATAGAATATTAAAGTCTCTTTGGTTATGAAAAAAATTTAACATCATTAATATTTACCTATGACTTTCAAATCTTAGTGCATATATTAGGCATTTTATTTTATCTAGATACATTGTATGTACTTTATTATGTCCTTGGCCGAAATGTCATTCTCATTCGTACTAACAGAATTGAGTTGATTTAATTAGTTTTGACTTTTAAAGACACAAGCATGAATTTCCTAGCTGATATTTTGTCATTTAAATTCGTCGGAATTATTCGATTCCACTATTTTCCCTCACATTTTTATTTAAATCTTAAAGTTTGACTGCAACTTATACTGTGAAACTTCTGTTTTAACATCTGTTTAAAATTTTCGGAAATAGCCTAAAATTGGCAAAACAATTTGTTCTTAGGAATCCGGGTCAGCTTTTAGAGTCTATATAGATATAAATCTTTTTTACGAAAGTTACGAAAGGACGTCCTATATCTAAATACTAGTATTTTTTTTAACTGACCTGTGATCTAGACCCAATATCTAAAAACATTTTCTCCTACTCACGTAGGGTTATGTTTTCAGAATTTATGGTACCAGGTCATTTTGTTACTTGGGTGATTTCATCAAATCTTTTAATGTATCATCCATATCAATATAATTTATTTTATGTCTAAAACCGTTTTAGTTTATTAAATGAAACAATAATGAATAAAATTTTTAGGGGGGATATTTAATGCTATAGGGTTTCTATTACTGCCATTATGAAATTATAAAGGATATCAAATCATTTACTTTATCTAACTATCCGTTGAGCATATTTTTTTATTCTTTCTTTTCTTTTTAAAGTTTTTTGATGACTTTTAAATGGTAAAATGTAATATATCTAGAATTTCTTTAGTTTTTTTCTTACATGTATTTGCCTTAGATTGGTGAAAGTGAATATTAAAGATTCTCCCAATTTCGTTTCTGGGTGTTCCTTAATGATTTAACGTCTTGCAAAGTCTAGATTTGAATTCATTTTTTTCTTAAGATTATGTTTTCATTGAAGGATATTTGATAAATGTATTCTTATCAATTTTATAATTAAGGAGTACACGAACAAAAATTATTTTAAATTCCCCGGCACATATAGCGATGGAGATGAGATCATAGACTTCTGTATTAGCAATATTTTTTTTTAATCTCAATCCTGTTAAAAAAGAACAACTTGTATTCATGAAAATAATAAGCAATGAAACAATGCTTTTTTATGTTAATTTTTTTAACTTAAGATTAGTTACACCTTTAAGTCTCTGTTCTGGGAATCATGAACCATTTTGTGCTGTAAATTGTGCTGAAAATATTTTAAAATCAAATAATCTACAATTAAAATTATGTTTGACTTGGCATCAATGAATTTCTGTTGTATGCGAATTAATAGTTTTAATTCAGAAATGACAAATACTAGTATTATGCAAAATATGTTGAAGAAAATTGTTTACTTTATTCTTACCTAAATGTTCATCGGTTTTCAAAGAGATATCAGAAAGTAAGATAATAAAATATAAGTCCAGAAAAAAGATGGGGGAACAAGGCGGGCAGAATGCCTATAGCGTCCGATATTAAGAAATCATATTCAATATGTGAATTAAGTATTTCAATTAACTTCTAATTATTGAAATTTTTTAAATTATGAGAAATAAACTTTTCTGGTCGAAAAAAAAATCTCGTAAAAAAAATTTCCTTTCATAAAATTAATAGGTGGCATTCGTGGGATTCGAACCCGAGCAATAAAAATCCGTCGTATCAATAGCATACTGCTTTGGTACTAATGCGTTAACCACTATGCTACATCACTCATGGTGATTTTGGACATTTAAATCATGTTTGTGATATGACCCGCGACTAAACGGACTTGAAGTATTTCTCGGAAAGATGCGAATGTTGTGTTATAAAAGTGTACTTTTAAGGTATAGTGGGTCATCGCTCCATGTTTTTGTAAACCCGAAAATGTGTATTTTTTTTTGCAAACTTTTAGGATCATCTTTCAAAAAAAAATGGAGCGAAGACCCATTCATATTGAAAAATTTTGTTAAAGTACGAGAAAATGATCGTTTTTGTTCTTTTTAATGTGTGTTAGCTTTTTCATAGGCAAATATTTCTGTTTTTGTGAGATTTTTGTAAATTTTAAAGATTTTACATAAAAATACTTTAATATTAGATAAAATATCAAATAAAATTTGGATTTAATTGAGATTAAAATTTTCACTTCTTATCTGTCGTACTATAGGCACTTCGCCCGCCTTATCCCCCCATCTTCTTTATTTCATAAACATTTTTTTTTTCAAAGTGCGTTAAGAACCTCCATAGAAAAAAGTGTTCATCTACCTTTAACGCACTTAAAAAAAATTACATACCAATTACGTGTAATCTCCATAATGTTGTTTGTAAATCACAAAATTATCGAATGGAAATGTTTTTACATACATGTACGAATAATAAGTTTGCAAATATGAATAAGCTTTTAAATATTTTTGGAAATTGTTGAAAAGTTTAGCTTCAAAATAATAAATTTCTCTGCTTTTGTGATCTGAAATGTGTTTTTGTTAAGTTCCTAGTATAGTTTTTAATGAGTGGCAAAAGATACATGTATATAGCACGTTTACAGACGTTTTTTATTCAAATTTAGAGTACAGAGGGCCTTTTTAAGGCTTTTTTTCCATTTGAGAATGTAATTAATTGTGTGATTTTTTTTAATGCCAGCTAAATGGATTTTAGACTTTTAATGAGTGATGTTGTCTCGTTGATGAAAGGTTTAACTTACGGTTTTTTATATATAATGTAAATTTTCTTTCATATGAAATTTAGAATATAAAGAAAAAAGGTAATTTATTGATAGACATTTAAACAAGATATGCTTCACTTGATTAACTTTACCAAACCTTTATAAAAGACAAACAAGGTGTGTTTGTGAAACACGGATGTCTCCGTATTTCAGCTCATGGAGACGGTATTTTTTGTTTTTGAAACACAGTCACTGATGCTTCCGTATTGCAGCTCATGGCGACGGTAGAGTTCTTAAATGCAAGGTCAATAGGTAAAAATGTTGGCATCCAAGGAAAGGTCTTGTTACAAGGAATACATCTCATAGATCAAATCAAAGGTTAAAGTTCTCAAAATTGTTGATATTCAAGGGAAAATCTTGTTACCAGGAATACATAAGCGAAATATAAAAGCCCTAACTATTTTTAAAAAAGTTATGGTCAAGGTTAAAGTTTTAAAAAATGTTGGCACCGAAAAAAGGTCCATTCTCTCACCAGAGGGCGTATTGCGCTTCGCTCTAACACCTCTGTCAACGTCTAACTGCCAAGATTTTTGGCAAAACTTACTTTTACCCACTGCAACATAAATTATAATTTATTTTTTATTTTTTATAACTTGCCTTAGAATTTACATTTGAAAATCAGTAATAGATATACCTTTTCATGTTATCTTACAAGAGATTATTTCCCGGCAAGATATTGAGAATGGGGAAAATTTAAAACGCATTGCCAACAAATATCAATATGGTTTACTTCTTATAGACAAACAACTTGCAGCAATACCATAGTATACAGAAAAGTAAATGTTTAAGCCTTCCTGTAGGTATGATTTTGAACATTTGAACAAAATTCACGTGTCTCCGCTCTCAGTACTACTTTTTAGACGTTGACAGAGGTATTTGTGGAACGATAACTCTGAGTAGAGATTGGTAATGAAATTAAGTCTTGTCACAAGGAATACTCTTCTTAGGTCAAATCTGTGAAGTACTAGTAAAAGTTCTTAAGCTAGCACCAGCCGTTCACGAGTTATTGCCAAGTATGGCAAACTCCAATGTCAAGGGATCAAGATCGTTAAATCCAGGAAAGTTCTTGTCACAAGCTAGGAACACACCTGTGGAAAGTGAAACATATAGCTCCAACCAATCAAAATTTATGGGCAAGGTTAACCTTTTTGCAGACAAATAGACATACAAAGCAAAAACTATTTGCCACCCTATTTTTGAATACGAGGGCATAAAAATATCCAACATAAACAATACGAAGAAATAGAACAACCATTTAAATAGTTTTAGCCGATAATCCACCAATGCCAGAACTACACAAATTATAAACGCTAATAATTTGCAAAGGTTTTGGTCAGACACGTGTACAGATTCAAGATCTGTATACACGTATAATTAGAATACGTGTAGTTCGACATATTATTATCTACCAACCTCTCAACCCCCTACCTACATTGCAACTATTGTATTCTTCGATGATTTGCAAAAGGTTATGGTCACACACGCGAACAGATTCGAGATAAGTATGCACGTATAAATAGAATAGGTGTAATTCGACATCTCGAACCCCTGTCCACATTGCAACTCTTGGACTGTTAGAAAGTTCCTCACCGCCCTCCATTTTTCACAATACACAGTCATGTAAATCAAAATTCTTGGTATTATTTTTTTTATTAAGGGGAGCTTTACGTATTCTTAACAGTTTATCCTTTTGAATCTGAATTTTATAAAAATTGTTCATTTGCATTGCATGAGTATGTACAGTATGTAGAAATCAAAAATTGATGTCGCAAAAAAAAAAACAACCAAAAAACATGAACGCCAGTCGATGATACTGAATGCATTAAAGGTGAAAGAGGGAAATGAGGGAGGGAGGGATTTTCACTACTTTGGGTGAATGCATTCGTTAAGGAAGGGTACACTCTGTAGTTTCAGTGGCGGATGAAATCAAATAAATCAAACATACATGATATTTGCTGACACATGAACGTTGTTTGAAGAAATTTTATAATTTATCTACTTGCATCATTCGATGTTTCAAGGTCTATCAATTCGAAATGAAAAAAATATTCCACATAAAAGCTTGTCCGACCATGGCAATAGAATACTAATAACAATGTTAACAAAAATTAGAATCCTTTACTTCAAGCTGTCAAACTTTCAAAATAAAGAAGGTACGGTTTGGGCTCTATTGTGCCCCAAATATTAATTGCTCTTGGAAAGTTATGAACTTGGTACACAGGAAATAGAATCTGCAGCCGTCGCTCGCTTCAAATGTTTGATATAATGTGTAAAATGCTTTCAAAAATCACATGTCTCAAATTCTTTCTGAGCGATGCATACAGGGTCTTTTTCTGAAAGAAAATTGTATTGAAAATTGACGTCTTCTACATAGATGTGGGAAAATGCACAAGTTCATTACATCACAATTGGCATTTAGGGGGTCAAATTGGAGATACGTTTTGTATATTTTTAGGTCACCTGAGTCACTCAGGTGACCTATTGCTATCCGTTTTCGTCCGTCGTCGTGCGTCGTGCGACGTCCGTCGTGTGTTAACATTTGAACATTTTCAACTTCTTCTCTGAAACTACTGAACCAATTTCAACCAAATTTTGTATACAGCATATATAGGTAAAGGGGAACAAAAATTGTGAATTTTCTGGTGTTGGGGCGGGGCTCTATTGATTATATAGTGAAAATGCATTAAATCTTTGAAAATTTTCTTCTCTGCTCCTGGGTATTAAATAAACCATAACTAAGTTCATAGTTATGATGAGCAAGAGTGCCTCTTCCAAAATTATGAATTTCATGGCCCCAGGGTCAGGGGTTCTGGTGTTAGGTTGGGGCTCTATTGATTATATGTTAGTGAAAATTCAATTGATTATATAGTGACAATTAAAAATTGTCTTCTCTGCTTCTGGGTATTAAGTAAACTAACTTAGTATATAGTTATAATGCCTCATTCAAATTTGTGAATTTCATGACCCTTGTTTCAGTTTTGCCATTTGGTGTAAGGGGGGCTGGGGCTCTGTTGATTATATATTGAAAATACATTCATTCTTTGAAAATCGTTTCCTTTGCTCCTGGGTATTATGCTAATGATCCAAGTTTTTGTATTTATGATGAAGTAAGGTGCATCTAGCAAAATGGTTAATTTCCTGCCCCCTGGGTCAGGGGTAAAGGGTGGGGTGGGGGTACATAGTCTGAAAATAAATTAGTGCTTTGAAATCTGCTCTTTGGTATTACTCAACCATTTATGATGAAATAAAATTTTTGATAAAATTTCCAAAATTTTGATATATGTGGCCCCAGGGTCAGTGGTTCTTTCTGGGTACTCAACTGGGTATAAAGTGGAAGTGCATTTTCTCTTTGTTATTCTGATCTACCTCTTGGTATTAAGTAAATAGAGTAAGCATGCTTAGTTTATAATTATGATAAGCAATGGTGCCTCTTTCCAGATTTTCTGAATTTCTTGGCCTCTGATTTAAAACATGAATCAAATTCAATAGTTGGAAAGTTGTTACATGATACTCAGGTGACCTATAAGGCCCGTGGGCCTCTTGTTATTTCATTGAATTCCGATAATTCAGAAAAAAGGATTTGAAATTTCTTACATCAATACAGGGCCAGATTTGTATCGAAACCCTACATGTGCCTTGTTCTCTGATTTTAGGGCAATTTAAAGTACATGAAGTGCATTATCTTGGAACGTATGCAATTCTGTCCTTGGCCGAAATACCATTTCTTACACAAGAGAATTCAGTTAAGTTAATTAGTTTTAACTCATTGTTTGCTCTCAAAATAGACTTTTTTGGGATTTAATTCCTGTACATGTATGTCGGAGAGATTGAAATGAACATTTTTTGTTCACATTACGACCTTAACAAACAAAAAACCCCTGATAAATTGCTGTTTCATTTTTTTTTCAAGTACACATGTACATAAATATGGTTTGTCAGAGCTTCAAAATTGGGTCAAACAAAATAATAGATCTGTAAAACGTTCGTTTTTACGTTTAAAAATTTAGTTTAATTCAGTTTTTGAATTAATTTTTTGTTTTATTTATTTAAAATTTCTAAGAAACAAGGATGAAGCTGTCCATTGCGTAAGAAAAAGAACCGATCGATGACGGTCATTAAAATTTGGGCATTTCAAATTCGATGTTTTCATTTTTTAACAAAAATAAGAAAAGGGAAAGTGTAAGTCAGAGATATTTGTAAATAAAAAGGCGCTGAAATTATGGAGGGAACTAGACTTCTTTGACATTTATATGGACCAACTTGAATGACAATTTTAAATATCTGAAAACTTATGATTAAGTACATCTAAAATTGAAATTATTCTTTTATTTTTTATCAAACTATCAATAAAACAAAGAATGAATCGGCAAATGAATAAATAAATAAAAATTATAATTATTTGTTTATTTTGCAGGATGGATAAAATAAGAGAATTTCAGAAAAATGGACGGTTGTTCAGCAGAATTCATTCTGATGAGTGTTTTTTTTAACTTGCCAGTTCAAGTAAAAAATACAGATACTATGTTACAAGGTTTTTGTTTTAATTAAGTGAATAATGATATTTCTTCCATAAATGATGAAAGGATACCAAAATTTTAAACTGATCGGACTAATGTGGGTATTGGGAAATAGTGCCTTTTTTGCAGTGACGGTCTGAAAATTTCTGTTTACAAAAGTCTAATAAGAAGTTAAAGTTAAGAAACAATAATTTACTTGGCCTTGAGATACTCAACAGGTTTCTTCATGTCGTGCAATTGCAGATGTTGTTTTTTGTTGACTTAACATCAATTAAAAACCTGCGTAATCATGTGGGCTTGGATATTGGAATTTTGACACGGTGTGCGATGATGCGGTGATGGAAGGCGTATATGGACTTTCCAAACTCTTTGCTATCCTTTTAACAACGGCACTGTTTAACAAATCTCAACAATAGATAATGTATTGTGTTAAATATTAAAACCAGTCCTGTCAAAGTTCCCTTTTCTTATTTATTAGGTCATATTAGTTCACCAAGCAGTGCATGTATACTTATAACGGGTTGGAATCCACAATTGTCTCTAATTGTGAGAAATTCATTCAGTGATCAACTCTAGATTCAATTGATCTTGCGATTGGCTATTATATAGATATTTGTTATTTCATAATGTTCATGTAATAATTTGATTAAAAAGATACTTTTAAAAAGAACAAAAGGGGCGATATTTCTGAAAAGGACATTTTTGTAGAGGACACTACTTGCGCGTTTATTTGGAACCCTCATAAAAAGTCACTTTTTCTCTTAGTTTTGTTTGCTGAGCAGATTGTCTTTAAATGAAACTATAAATGAATAAATATTTCATGTGCTAAACTACAAATGTATACATTTTAAATGTTTTTTTAACTAGGCCATTCCATGTTTTCTATCTGTTTATCGTCCATCCATCTTTCTAAAACCAACTACCTATTCGCAAAAACATGGGAGCTTGTCTTCCGGGTTGTTAACGTTAACTGTAAAATAAATTAATAAAATCTTGAATCTACTTTAAGAAAAACTTGAAATTTTGTTTTCAATAAATATATTGACACTTTCTTGAAAGAAATTCAACGTAACCTACCTATATACCCCGGTACAATGTACATGAATTTCGTTCCTCGTGCGTTCACGAGATAATTTGCTCTGATCCTGTTTTATATGACTGAAAAGTAATGTTAGGCAAAACATGTTTTCTTGGTCCTAACCAAGTTTTTAAATCAGAAATTATTTACTGGACCTAATCCGAATGTATCCTTGTGTACAGTGTTCTCATTTGGAACAGGATTTTACTAAAAAGTAGATATGTATCTGTTAGAAATTTCACAAATTATGCTAACCATCCTCGGGGATATGTTGCAGCAATTAAAGTCGTGAATAGATCTTACAATAGAGATTTAAATTCATAAAAAAGTGACATGTTGATCGTTTAGATACGTCTTATTTATATTTTTATTGGACTGGAATTTTGACACCCCCACCCTTTTCAAGAAATTTCCACAAAGATTTTAGGAGCAGTTGAATGTCGACTATAATACCACCTGTTCCGATTTTCTGTTTTGTTTGAATTTATGCTTGCTATATTTGTTTTATGGCTCTGTCAATTAAATGAACTTTTCATTGAGAATCTAAAAATCCTCTATCTTTATTATACCCCCCGCTTGAAAAGCGGGAGGGTATATACTATATAGTAATCGGGATGTCCGTCCGTCTGTTACGCTTTAGGGTACCCATCTCTTTTCCGCAACTCCTCTCATACCACTGAATGAAATTTGATGAAACTTTCACAGAATCTTTATTTTATATTGCCATTGTGACCTCCTTTTAACTTTTTGATCCGACACATATTTTGGGTTTCCCATAGCAAAACATGGACTCATATGGGAGGCAGGGGTATCATTTAGTGAGCTCAATGCTCACAATACCTCTAGTTTTTTTAATCCAATATCTTCTTACATTTTCACTTAAAGCTCTTACTAACAGAATGACAGCTTGAAATTTTTAGAGTCGTTCATTCATTATTTGTTTTTACATTAACACACATGTACTTTAATATATTGCTTAATGTTGACACTGTCTATGAACTTATGCTGAACACTCAGAGAAGGGATCATTTTCTCTAGTTTTCTAGTTCTCTAAGGAGATTGTCTAAAAAAGATCATTTTAAACTATTAACTATTTTAAAATGAATTACTTGTATTTCAAATGCAATACTTACAAGCGTCGGAACCCGGCACTCTTTTGCAAAGATAGACATAATCTAAGCCCCAAAACGTTTTTTTTTTGCCCCGTAATGAAAGATTCGATGGTATATAGTTTTTGCCCTCTCCTTCTGTCTGTTTTTTGAATAGGCCATTCCAGGTTTTCTCTAATTGTTTAACCTCCACCAATTTTTCAAAAACCTAACTACCTATTCGCAAAAATATCGGGGCTTGTCTTCCGGATTGTTAACGTTAAAGGCTGTAAAATAAATTAATAAAATTTTTACTCTACTTTAAAGACACTTTCTTAATAAAGTTGTTTTCAATAAATATTTTGACTCGTTCAGGCAATAAATTTTACATAAATTTCGTTATTCGAGCGTTCTCGAGATAATTGGCTCTGATCCTGTTTTTTAATGACTGGATAGTGGTGGAAATGTGCATGTGAGGAAAAGCACGTCTTTCTGGGTCGTGACCAAGTTTTAAAATCAAAAATTATTTACTGAATCTAATAAAAAACCCATCCTTGTATAGGCATATTGTGTATATATACGGTGTTCGCATTTGGAATAGTGTTTTACTAAAATGAGAAACGTTTCCGTTACAAATTTAACAACTTATGCTAACCACCACATGGGGACATGTTGCAATCGTGAATAGATCTTACAATGAAAATTTAACTTCATTAAAAAAGTTTCGAAACATCTTATTTATATTTTTATTGGACTAGAAGAACTTTCCACATATTTCAGGGGCAGTTGAATGTCGACTATAATACCACCTGTTCCGATTTTTGTTTTGTTTAATCATAATAAGTTTAAATTGTTTTATGGTTCCGTTAATGAAATGAAATTTTTATTAAGAATCT
>PRKT01000026.1:120193-317292 GCA_003671525.1 Saccostrea glomerata
AACATATCAGTCAATATCGTCTGTCTTCTCACCAAAAGGTCAATATCACAAAAATATGTACAACATATCAGTCAATATCGTCTGTCTTCTCACCAAAAGGTCAATATCACAAAAATATGTACAACATATCAGTCAATATCGTCTGTCTTCTCACCAACTAGAGATAGAAAGAGGAAGACTTTTTAATATTCCTAGAATAGAAAGATTATGTAAATTTTGTTCAATGTCACAGGTTGAAGACGAGTATCATTTTATTCTGGTTTGTCCATTTTTTCCCGATGTTAGAAAAGAGAGTATATTAAGAAATAGTATCACCAAAAACCCTCTACCTTTAAACTTGTTCAATTGTTGTCGACAAAAAATGTAACAGAGTTATGTAAACAGGGAAAATATCTTTTATAAATGTACAAAATTGAGAGCAGGTGTTAATTGAAATTGATATAACGAATTTATCCTCACTACTACTATTACTAATTTATATTATTGTGATTTGTCTGCTTTATGGATTTAGAATTATGAATAGTTTGTAAGAATTTTCTATGATCCTGCTATACGTAATGTTCAAATGATATTGAAATTGTTATACATATACTGTACAACCTGATTTATGTATATACGTTAAACCTATGAACTGTATGGTTTCTTGGTGATAAACAATACAATACAATACAATACAGGCGTTGGAACCCGGCACTCTTTTGCAAAGATGGATATAATATAGGTATTGAAAATTGGGTATTAGATCCCAAAATGTTTGTATTCCCCCTAATAAAAGATTCGGGGATATAAGTTTTTGCCATGTTCGTTCGTCTATCTGTTAAGCTGTCTGTTTGTCCTCAAAAACTTTAATCTTGTCCATAACTTTTGAGTGGGGCTTTGGGTTTCATATTCCAAATGTGTATTCCTTGTGAGAAGACCTTTCTTTGGGTACCTCAAAATTCGACCTCTTGACCTTGGATTTTGGCCCACTTTTATGATAAATAACCACACTTTAACCTTGCTCATAACTTTTGAACAGTTGACAACAGGGCTTTCACACTTCACATATGTATTCATTGTGACAAGATCTTTCAATGGGTATAAATATTTTTAACTTACCTTGACCTTAGAGTTTGGCCTCCTTTTAAGAACTTTAACCTTGACCATTACTTTTGAACAGTTTGCTAAGGACTTTCATATTTCACAGCTGTATTCTCTGTGACAAGAACTTCATTTGGATACCCATAATTTTGACCTTTATCTTTGGAGAATTTGACTTGCATCTGAGAAACTTCAACCCTTGTCATAAGCTACCATACAGGGGGCATCAGAGTTTCAACACATCTTGCTTTTGTCCCCCCTCCCCTTTCGATTTGCTTCCGACACCAATCATACTATATAAACATGTCATATGTGCACATTAAAAAAAAAACTTTCTGTACTATATGTGCAATTTAGTACACTTGGTAGTAAGTAATTATATAACGTCACTATCATTACATAGTTCACGGATAACCGCTTCTATTAATTTCAATCAATCTTTTAATTCAATGGAGACTGAACAAAGAAGTGCTTATAAGTAAAGTCATGGGTGAAAGCCGTTCTTTTGAACTCTCTGAATGGTGTCAATACATTGTCCGACAAGACTCGATATTTAAAAAACCCTGATCGCTCAGCTTTAACTTATTGATACGTCTTGAGACGGGTGGATGCAAGAAGGATAGGATTGTAGATTTTTTTAAATTCTATCATCGATACAAAACTTAAAGAAAATACATGACACGGGGGAAAATAACGGATTAAGAAAATTTTGTTCAAAGTGACCAGGTCATGGGCACTTTAAGGTCTTGGCCTTTGATGATCTTCCTTATCTCTTTAGAATGGCAGAAAATTGGAGGACGTTTCATTAATTTCAAACCAGGTTATGAATACGTTTATAGTTTCAACGGCCATTCCACGGTCAATGACGTCGGGAAATTTGTTGTTCAAGCGAAAGTAAGCCATTTTCGTCTTTCAAATGAATAAACTTAATTTTTTTTAAAATTCATTTCATTAATTTTTTTTCTATGAAACGGGTTATCTTTTTAGGTCTCAGATTAATTTCTCTAATACTGTAGCTAGAAAAAGCCTATATCCGTCTTCTCACATGTAATTCTCTACAGCTTGATATTAAAACTCTCATTTTTATTTCACATCAAACATTGCCGATGTATCATTGTAACTTGAATAGTTATTACGTATCCCGCATCATAAAAATTCAAATTCAATTGTACCTATGTACTAAATTTATTTGCTTTCCATTTCTATGAGGGTTTGTATTTCAAATCAAATTATTAATTCATAAGCAATTTACATGCATATGCTATGATTTATTTTACTTATCATATATGTATATTTATTCGGTAAGTCAATATTTATGTTCATTTTGCCAATACATCAGTTACAATACGCCTTTTAAAATATCGAGTTATTTCTATTATTAAAAAAAACGCATGAAAGTAAATCTGCTGGATTACTTATAAGATACGTTAAAACTGCAGGTGAATTAATCAGATACATGTTAAAATGACTTTATTCACCAATTAAAGTTGTATAGGTTTATCAATCCATACACTGTTGAACGGCTGTGTTTGCTAACTTGTTTACAACCTTCTTTCTTTCTGAAATCGGTACGACAAAACAAAAGTAATAGATTCGTATTCTTTACTGTACACAAAATAACTGGACAATGGTGTGTGATCTTCCAGATATATATTTAATAGCCCCCAGGGACTAACAGTGTAGTGTCAATTTAATTGACTGGAATAAACGAATTCTTGGTGCGTCTGTTAACAGGTCCATACTCATCAAAACACGGGTTTCAATTTTCAGAAAATTGTCATTTTTGGTTTTTCTTTTTTTTTTAAAAATCCTATAAAGCGAAAAAATTGTATATTTTCAGGAAATTATATACTAATATTTATTTTAAGTAATGCACGAGACCAATGCGGGAGGGGAAAAGAGGTTTATTTATATTATTTCAATAAACGATTGCCGACAGAATGAATTCAATAATATTTTTGATTAAATACGTGTAAGGATTTATAAATTCAATATATAATCCACTTTTATACAATATCAACAAGATGAGGAATGGACGCTTTATTTTAGAAGGAGATTACAAACTTACTTAACAAAACAACAAAATGTCAACAACATATATACTGTGTTTTGTCCGCTTTAAAAACAGCGGAAAATAAATTCAATTTATTACTGAAAACATGAGCCAATATAAACAGGATAGTTAATTAAGAGAGCGGATGTATTGAACTTGGGCGAAATGATGTCTGAGATTTTTTTCTGTCTTTTTTCCCCGCGTAATTTTTAAAGAATTCATGTCTTTTGCATTGGATTAAGTGTTAAGAATATTCATTTTAAATTGTTTTCAAATAAGGAACCTCTATTTTAACACTATTTGAGGCTAGAAACTAATTGTGAAATACAAAACAACCTCTTGACGCATGGTATTACATAATGATACAATTTCATCTGCTAACACATTTTCGACCAAAAGTATCTATATACACGTAATTATTTGAAATTAAGAAAACAAAATTAAAAAAAAAAAAATAAAAACTTTGAAACATCAACATTTGTTAAATAATTGGGTTTAATAGGCTTTGAGTCTACGAAGGTCCTTTACTTACATACAATGAAGCGCATTGAAGTGGTAAAATTTTCCGTTTGGATGGAACGTTTTGAGCTATCTTAAGACACGCCCATTTCTTTAGAAAGGAAAAATCGGTCAAATGATTCAATCGAATACCTGTAGAACAAGAATTCCATAAATATAGTAGCCAATCAAATTGACGGTCTGCATAAACACCGAGTAAGCACGTGTTCGACCGATACACATGTTATGCTAACTCCAATAAACATGATAAAATCATAATTATGTACAAATTTGTTGCAATGCGTGTTTTACAAAAGCGGGGACTCTCTCTATATTTTTTTTTACTTAAAAATCTTCAATTTAGTGTAACTCATGTTGTTAACGCGGAAAGTGGGGTGCCCTAAACATTACGACGAATATTTCTTTTTCGTTTCTAAAAAAAATGGGTGTGTCGTTATGTTATAATTGACGGTCAAAGCGTGACTCAGAACGTTTCATCCAAATGGAAAATTTTACCACTTCAATGCGCTTCATTGTAACATAGGCGTCGGGGGCTATGAGGGGGGGCTAGCCCCCCACTTTTTTTTGCAAATATATACATAATATATAGGCATTGAAAATTAGGGTTTAGGCCTACCTTTTTTACTTGGTTTAGCCCCCCCCCCCCCCCCTCTCACACTTTCAATTTGCTTCCGACGCCTATGCATACGATAGATGGCCAGTATATATTTTTGTACTGTATTTTCAGGACACTCACTTCATCCACAGTTGATTTTAGATTTTATCACAACGCCACTTATTACGAAATTTCAAATATCCAAATGAAGGTTACATGTATGATACGATTAATATTTTTTAGAGATTTTTTTTCTGTTTTTGGTTCAATGTTTTACTTCTTTCAAGTCGCCCGCAGTGGTTAGAGCGTCTGCTCTAGAATCGAGGAGAATAAGGAGTTGATTCTTACGTCGCTTGTTCGAATCCCACTGTGGGACTTTGAAACCGGTCCTTCGGATGAGACTGTATAAACCGAGGTCCCGTGTCGCAGTAGGTGCTGCCACGAAAAAGATCCCTCCCTGCTCAATGACCCTAAGTGCCGAGTAAAGGATAAAGCAGCTTTCCATCGGCAAGTGGTGGCGACTCCATATGAGTGAAAAATTCTCGAGAGGGATGTTAAACAACAAAAAACAAACTTCTTTCGAGTTTAAGAAATTTCAATGTCAGATTTTGGGTATCATTTTCAGATATGTAAAAAAAAAATCATTTTGACAACACTTCTTCATATTCCATATAATGATTTTAACTAGAAAAAAATAATTATTATGATTTTCTTCTTAATTTGTGCATGAAAAAATGGGAAAATCAGTAATAAATAGACAAAGAATGAAAGTAATATAGTAAAAATTGAATTTAAAAATGATTTATTGAAATTTATATTCCAATTTAAGAGTGCCGACTGGGGTTTCTATTGCGCAATTTTTCGCGCATCCTAGTCATAGTATACTGAAGCGTGAATACTGTGAAACAACTTTTTTTTCACTCAATGAATAAATTTAACAGAATCAAGAAATTACAGGTTGAAAAATTTAATTACAATTCCAATTTACAATTTTTAAAACGAATTTTCAAATGATATGTAGATTGACGTCGTAATTTTACTACGTATTGATTGGACCATTTCCAGCTTAGTTTGGACTTTCGGTAAGGCGTGGCATTCTCGACGTTACACAATTAACTTCTGAAATTTACACAGCTATCCTTCCCTGTTGAAATATACATGGGATTCGGGCAAATGCCAATTAGTGTATCGAATAACCAATTACATCATTTCGTCCTGCAAAGAGGTGGAGCTTAAGTCGTCTCATCTTTGTGAACAACAATTTAAACACAAAGTTCCTGATGTTATTAATTTCTTGACCAATGAGAATCTATTCGCCATTTGATAGGCGGCAAACATGTAGCGCAGAGAATGCCACGCCTTTACTGAAAGTCCAAACTAAGCTGGAAATGGTTATAAACTGAAGCTCTTAAAAGGGGTAATAAAAATATAGTAAACGAAAAGATATTAGATATACCGGTATGCTCATGAAATTCAAAACATAGAAATTTAAGTATCTTTCGTTTATTTTTATATTTTTATGGTAATACTTTGTATCCCTCATAGTTTGTAGTACTCCGTCAAAAATAATAATAATAATAATAATCGGCACTTTCCTATATAATCCTATAGTAAATATACCTGTATTTTGAGACGTTTCTTTAATGAATACCTGGACGGTAGATTTTCCCCAAACTTGACATGTACACTGAAGTCGATACAAGTTTCATATGTTATTAAATTAAAGAGTTTCTCCGCTGTAGTTTTAACACATTAAAACCCAGTCGGCTCCCTTGAAGTGAACAAAAAATATAGTTGGAATAAAATAATCTGCTTTTGTTTTTTATCCAATCTGTTACGTACATTTTGAGAAACTAAGGTGGATTTTCGTGACCTTCATTTATGGAGTTATCTCGGAAATTTATCTTTTACCCGGCCGATCGATGTATAAGTAAACAAAAATTAATTTGACACTTCAAACAATGCTTGCAGGTCGCGATAGTCTAGAGCTAGGGCTTTGTGGGAGGTCTCCATATGAGTAAAAAATTCTCGAGAGGGACGTTAAACAACATATAATCAATCAGTCAAACAATGTTTTAAAGCTCTTTTTTATTTATCTGATTTGAGATGAGAATTTTTGTTAGATGAGAATTTTTGTTGATTAGATTAGAAATATTCAAGGGCAATGTTCGCCATCGATCGGATAACAACCCTTCCATGTTTTTGAGGGGAAAACTAATCAATAAATCTTTTAATAACAATTTAGCGATAGTAATGCTTATGATAACAAAATTTATAATAATATAGACTAAAAGTCTGTGTCATTAGTTTCAAAGTTTACGAGTTCAATAATTCGAAAGGAAAAAAAAGAATATTAATTTTGTGTTTTTATTGCCACATGACCATGAAAAGCATTTTCGACAAACTTAAATCCATTTAATTCGATAATATTTTGTCAAGATTATATAGTTTTAAATTGAATGTATAAATAAGAGAATGTCGCCGAATGTGAATTAAAAGGTTTTTACATTAATGTAGTTCCTCATGCTGTGTTTTATGTACATACATATACATGTAAACATGACTGGTCTATATAATAAAAGCTCAAAATCTAATGGAAAAACAGTTTATGTAGTTACGTGTATCTATGATTCTGATGTCGACAGTTTTGTCTAGTGTATTCATAAAATTTTCCGCTCGACATTTCTGAATACTCTTTCACGTCTTGGTGGACATAATGGTCAAATTTGAATTTTATTAGGTAATAAATAACTACATGACAGAAGTACATGTAGACCTCTTTCCTTATTAATGATACCCTCAAGTACATGTATCAGCCTTTTTGTTTTTTCTTGATGACGTACACTTTTTTTTGACATTTTGAAAATTAATAGGAAACTTAATTGTTTAAATGAATTAATTCACTCAAAGTTTCTATCTATTGTGATACTTTGTTTTGTTAAAATAATAGCATGAAATAAACAGGAAGAATCAAAGCTATATACAGACACTGTGCGGACTAATATGTGTATTGCGATATTAAAAATATACAAAACATGAGAAAAAAAATCATTTTGCCCCTGGCGTAGCGTGCATCAAATATATGTGTAGGCACTAGAAAATGAAGCTGAAGGCTTCACTGAGACGCGAAGCGCCGAAAGGGGGTAGACGCGGGAGGGGGACACCCCCTCTTGCGAGGGGGATTTGGGGGACCTCCCCCGAGAAAATTTTGAAAAATAGACGCAAAATTAGCACTTTTGAGAAAAAGAAATTGCTTTTTAAAACAAAAAACGTATGCTTGTTTAAAGTTATTTATTTTGGCATTTTGGTAATTTCGCCCATTAAAAATCACAGATCTTAATTGTAAGTTTTTTTTTAAAAGCAAACTCTTTTAGATGTGTCTTTATGTCACCTCAGTGTACATGTATACTTGTAAATCTTTGTTAAGGTTAAAAAGAATTTATCAAGCAGTTTACTATTTTTCGACACCGCCTCCCCGTGATTTGAATATTTAGACAAGATGATACATATAGTCATCTATATTATTTGTTATAAATTTAAATTGATATTTTTAAAATTTGGAATCTAAGTAATATGTTGTCATCGTTTTGTAGAAACAGATAAATTTTACTAAGAGAGAGAGAGAGAGACTCGGTCTTAGCCGATTCAGTCATAGCCCCTCCCTCTCCCTATTCATGTACCTGTGTCAAACAAAATATTTTAAGTTGTAATTATTTAATATACACCTGTATCAGGAACGCTGCTGAGTGAACGGAAAAATGAGAAAAACGTTTTAAGGGATTGAAATTGCATTTATATTTGTTACTAAATTTCGGTTTAATTTGAACGATAACACATTACACTTATTGTGAGAAACTCGACTTTTTCTTTATTTGTCAGGAATTTTTCAGTTTGACTGCTAACGTCACTAAAATAGAAACAAGACTGTAAAATGTTTTACAGATATAAAATGAATTTTTTTTTTCATATCGACAAATTACTTTATTATTACTGATACATTGATTTATTTTAAAAAAAAACATGACCGTTAATTTTGCCAAAAATTATGTGTAGGCATTTGCTTTTTTGCCTTAATGGACGCTACGCCACTGTTTTGCCCCCCAAAGAAATTTCGGCTCAAGGCCCTGTTCTTCCTTAATAAATGTAAGATAACATTTATAAAGCGTATATTTTTCTCCGATATTTTTTTTGGAATATGTAAAACACTGAATATATATAAACTTAAGGTGTATAACATTATGAAGTTGTTTTTGAACATTACATAAAGCCTAGCTAGTTTAGATCCTGGTGGTGTAAATCAACACTATGAACAAACAACCAAATTTTGGGAAATCTAATAAACCTATCCTGTGGCCTTTAAATCATGTTTATTTTTATTTTTAATTGCTTAAAAAATGCCAATCGAATGGATGCTTGTGTTTTTTTCCCTTCGAAATTATTTATCTTTGAAGGAGCGGGTCAGATTTCATTGACAGATACCCTAGATTCAAACTTTTCACTGATCACAATTCCATTGTCATATGGGGAAAAAAATTGTTTGTGACAATCACTTTCTCTAATTGATTTCCTTCAAAATATTAAAAATTTTAAATCACACGGTGCATGTTTATGGCAAAAGACCTTTAAAAGATTAAAATGCCAAAAAAAAAAAATGGATTAGTTGTACACAATATGCATTGTACTTTTCTAACGTATTTGATTTTAATTTTTCGAAAATAACAATCAACTTGTCACCTTGGGGGAGCTAAAAGCCATTTAGATATTTTAGAGGCGGGTGAATTTTGTGAAAAATTTTAGTATAGTTACATGAAAATTCATTCATTCGCGCCCTTTAAATGATATATGATTATCGTCATATCATTTTTTTAAAAATACATTTTTTATAATAATTAAAAAAAGTCTAGTATCCTAACCAGAGAAAAACAAGATGTGTTTGTGAAACACTGATGCTTACGCATGACAGCTTATGGCAAGGATTGGGGTTTTTCAAATGCAAGTCAAACTCCAAGGTCAAGGTCATAGGTCAAAATTGTTGATACCAAAAAAAGGTCTCGTCACAGGGAATACACTTGTGTAATATGAAAGATCTAGTACTAACATCGTCGAAAACCACGGCCAAATTGTACGATCCTGTGGCATTCTGGAGAGAGCTATGCGGACTCTGAACCGTGGCTTGAGACGATGTAGTACTAGCTATTCAAAAGTTATAATGGCATAGATTAAAGTGTGTCTTTTGAGTGGGTCAAACTATAAGGTCAAGGTGAAAAGGTCCAAAATCTTATATACACAATGAAAGGTCTTGTCACATCGAATAAATAAGTGAAGTATGAATAAAAGCCCTAGCGCAAAACATTCAAAAGTTATGGCCAAGGCTTAAGTTTGGAATATATTTGTATAAGTGAGCCAAACTCCAAGGTCGAGGCCGGGAGGACAAATTTGGTGCTCGAAGAAAGGTCTTGTCACAAGGAATACACTTGTGAAATGTGAAAGCCATATCCCCACTCTTTCAAAAGTTATACGCAAGGTTAAAGTTTTTTGCGGACGAAAAGATATAAACAGACAGACGAACAGGGCAAAAACTACATATTACATTTTCTGCGTCATAGCAATGGGTTAGTCATGTAGTTAATTTACGATATTGTATATATAAAACCAATCACAATAAATCATGTTTTTGATTAAGGTTGGCTACACAAACATACAGCAAAGAGGAGATGGGCAGGAGTTATTACTGAAGGTTCACACTTTTAATCTAGCACCAGAAAATGACCCAAGTGAGTAACAGCAGAGACATAACAATAGTTTTAAAGGCAATTTTTTCTTCTTTCAAAATCGAAACCTTATATTTTGTTATCTTATTTGGAGATTCTAAAAATTAAAAGCAAATTAAATTTTTTAAATAGTTTAAATGGCCAAACTGCAATGAAAGAGAAATCACTGTTTACATGAATGCAGTATCATTAATTTATTTCTATTTTGTTTTCAGCGGTTCGGGGAGCAGATTACGATTTCTCAAAATGGTAATTTTTCAATTTCAACTTTAAAAGTACATAAAATTATATCAATACAATATTCCCTAATTTAAATTAAATAAACTATAAATGTATTGTTTTATAATTTCAACGTACGGAGCAAGAAAAATAATAATCCGACAAGAATTTTTTTAAATGCCATAATCACATAGGCCCTAATTTTTGGTTACGTTGAAAATTGCCTCTTGTTGTCTTAAATCTCCCTGGAACGATTTCTGTTGATACCTCTAATCACGTGATTTAGTAGATATCACACTGCGCGCAGACTACAAACACTGAACAAGGTGGCTAAATTGTGTGCAAACTGTGGGGTATCATGCAAGGTATTTAAAATGAAAAGGTGGAATATAATATAAATATGATGTTTTGACAATTATTCATTCAAACTAACAGCCGAGATGAACTATATCTAGTGAAATATAACATTTTATGCTATATTGCATGATGGCCAGACAGTTCGCAGATTTGTTGACAGTGGTACTGGTAAATAGACAAGTGCACTGTTGAACAGTTGAAGAGAACAGAGAGATCTGAGATAAGATAGTTACTGGATAAACGTGAAATGAATGAACACTCCTGTTTTATTTATTCGTTATGAAATCTTGAAATGATAATAGAAATAATGGGAAAGATGCACTTTCCAGTGTCGTTCAGGGTCTTAAAAAAAAGCACCCCCCCCCCTTTTCGGGTTTAACTGAATTGTCTATGGTAATCACTAATCAGTTAATTATTCGTGGTGATCAGATGGGTTTGATTGCCAGTGGCTATATAAGCACCATTGATAGAGCACCTAAATGGAGATTCAGAGGGAGAGGATTTCCATTGCAATATTAGAAATAATAGGAGAAAAACCTGATTGGGAAAAACCTTGGGCAGAGATATTTAAGAGGGAGGAATGTGGTGGTCAGACAAGTTCAATCACCAGTGGCCAAATAGCTCAGTATTGCCCTTAGTCCAGGAGATTCAGGGCATGACTGGGTTCTAATCTCAGTCTGGTTGATGAACTATTTTTCTCCTCCCCTGTTACACACATGTACATTTAATAATTTCTGGTAGTACTAGTACCATCGCTTTTCAGGTTCTCATTTGTGATTTCTGCCCAAGGAGTGATAACTCATGTTTACCATGCAGCTGGGGAGGAGGATGAAGTCATTGTCTCCAAGAAAGGCTTTGCAGCCCTTTTTGCCTCAAGACTGCATGAACAAGGGGAGGTAAATGCCAGCAACATATTTAAAATCAAATGAAGACTGCAAAACATGCAGTTACCTTGCTTTCATTTAGATTAGGAAATATGTTTTGTTATTATTCCAATTCATATTAATATCAAATGTTATGAAGTCATATAGGAAATGTTTTTCCAAGATGAAGATAAAGAAAAAAATTAAGGAAATACATGTATAATCATCTGTTTTACATTGTCTATGCCACATTCCATGTATAGGTACCAGGAAAAGTTGGAAATGAGGGATTTACCTATCATGTTACTGAAAATGGTCATGAAGGTGGGTTTGTATCTTGGCTTTAGATTAAAAGATATGCACAGTTGATTTTTTTGTCAATTATATGAAGTCAGACACAAAGCAGAGAGAATTGGTTTTGAGTGAACATTCATAAAATAATTAAAGCACTCCTCTAAGATAATTGTGTAATCAGTACAACTGAACAATTTCTCTCCTTTTTTGTTTATAAAGGTGAACACAATTCAACATATACTGTATCTCCTTCTCACGATGGCTTGAAATTCACCAAAATTCGTCATGGCCATCCAGTGCAGTATGCAAAGGCAAATTACAGCAAGGTAAATAATATCAATTACATGGGGAAAAAATTCTGTTTAATTCTTCACTGAGTTGAGAAAAAATAGGTAGTTATTCTACAGTCTCAAACAAGTAACCTGTAGTTGAAAATTTGTCTTGAGTATAGACTTCTTCAAGCATTAAAATGTAGTAAAATATGTGATGTAGTGATTTAGATGTGAGGCAAGTCAAAAGACAAAGTTTTATTTTGTGCAGCATATACTGCAGTTAAAAGTTTTGGTGAGAAATAAATTGGAGATCAGTTTGATAAGACTAACCAAGCTTTTCAAGTATGCTCTGAATTACCTAGTACTTGGTACAAGCTTTTCTTGTCAAACACCTATGTATAGCCACTATAATTATAGAACTGCATCTTTAATTTTTTTCTAATCAACAGACAATGCATTATCAAGACTACCTTGGGACTATCCACAGTATCCTTATAGATGAGAGTTTTAAATCTCCCACTACTCCACCAGGGTAAGCAAATCAAGTATTTCACATAAGGATACCTAATAGATTTCAATGAAAATTGGGATAAAATTGAACCCCTCCCTCCAATCTCATACATGTACTCTTTTTGACAGAAACACTTTTGACTAAATAGCTTCTTCCAAATGACTACTTCCACTTTATTAAGTAGAAAAACAAATTCTGCTCACAGTTGTACAATTTTTTTAGTGCACAACTGTCACAAAGTGACACGTGTCATAAAGAAATCATAAGTCTTGTTACATAAATGTAACATAATGTGTGCCAATTAATGACTACATTTACCAGTTTCCTTGCATGGATAAAATTAAGTATGATTGACTGCAGTTGCTTTTTGATATCTTGAAGGATAAATAAATGTATGACTTATAAGACCATGTTTATGTTTTTAAATAAAGGTTTGATCCTCATGTTGGTATGAGGAAAATCAAAGCAGTCAATGAGTTTAGCACCATGGGTAAGACAAATTTAGATGTTCACTCTTTCTATGAATAACTGAAGCTATATTCATGCACACTTCATTGGAATTTTAGGTCTTTATGCTCTGTTTCTTTAAATAAATAGTGAAGTAACTAAATACCTGATTGTATTTTATAAAGCATACCCTGAGATGGCATATGTTAGTCAAGGCAAGCTTCGTTTCCTCACGAGACATGTGGACAAAAGAGAATGGATGAAGCCTAATAAGAACATGCTGACAGCATCTATACAAATAGGAGATGTAAGATTTATTATCCACTGTACAAAAAAGTTAAAATTCATATCTTTTTTTTTTTCGCTGAAAAAATAAAGATTGGATAATTTTGCTGCAAAATTGCAATTCATATTTACTTAAGTTATGCATGCATCTCCATCTTCAATATTTTTTTAAGTGTGGTTTATGTTTTTTGCCAACTTTATACACACTCTGCTTGTCATGCAGATAAAGCCAAGAAGAAAGTATCTCAATGTTACTGAAGCTAGAAAAGAAATTGTTGGAAATCTTACATGTATGGAGAACCAACCAGATCAAGGTATTCTATAAAAAGTAAAGGTGAAAAATATACATTTGGATGAAAATTATTTGATTTAAAGTCATCTTTACATAGTTTAGATGTCATTGTTAATGATATTATTTAATTTTTTATTGACAGGATCACCAGCGTTAAGTGTCTGCTTCAGAAAACTTGTGGATATTTTAGAGATCCTTCCAGATGAAGAAATCATCAAAATTGCCAATTTTTATTTTGAGAGACTAAAACCCACGTAAGAACATTTTGAGTTCAGGAAACATTTTTTTTAGTCTACAATTGTTCCTAAAGACTTCTATTCTTTGCTATTTTCCATGCTACATTTGACAATGAAGAGTTTTAAATTGATTGTTTTGAGTATCAATACATTACAGAAATTTTTTTGTGTATCTAGATTGGCAAAACACAGAATAGCCACAGAAAACATGATAGATGCTTATGGAGTCCTGGCTACAGAATTGTCTGAAAATCTTTTGGCACAAAAGATATTTTTGAATCCCAAACCAAATCATGATTACGTCAAAAGGGTGTTAACCCACATTGTGTCAAATGACAAACCCCCACATGAGGTAAATCATTCCAAAGTCTTCAATAATTACTGATTTGTTTATTGATTGGATTTCAGATAACTATTTACAATAGAACAGAGGAAAAATAATCTTAAATGTTGTCGTAGATATGAAGTGTGCATAAATAAAAATTTGGTTTCTGTAAACATGCTTATAATTTATTCATGCTTACAGTAAAGTGAAATGGATTACATTGCAAACTTACTGAATTGTAATGAATTATGTTTTGACAATTCAAAATTGTTCATCTTTGGCTATTTGCTAATAAGCATGGTTTACTGTATACACTATAAAAGTATATCAAATCCTTTGAAAAATCATTCCAATAACACATTAACAGGATGTATTTTTATTCCTTTTCTTCAGCTTTTCTTGAAAACTTTAGAAGATGCAGTATTTCACAGGGAAAAATTTCCTGCAAAATTTTATGTCTTAGACACCCACAGTAGATGCATGCTAGCCCTTGGCTCTGTTAGCCACAAACTTCATAAGCATGGTAATCCAGAGAGGGCAAGAAGAAACATTGACAAAATACATGAGGTGCTAGGATATCATGGTGAGAGAAAATAAGAATTAAATTGATTTATATTAATTATGTCACAATGCCTGATATAGTGAATGATATAGCACATATACAGTCATATAATGCAAGACAACATGCATTTTTGTTTAGGAATTTTATATACATTTAATCTTTTATAAAAGTCATGAATTTAAAAGTTGGAAATGTATTATTAAAACTTTAAAAGCAATCTCTATTTCCCCTCAGATCCTTGGCTGTTCAGAAAAAGGAGAGAAACAATGGACCCTTTTGACATAGAGAAACATGACCATCAGAGGGTTGTTCTTCTTGAGACGTTAGGCAACGCTCGGCTTGACCACTCCTATGATTACATCGTCTCTCATATCAACAGTACAAACTCCCCTTGGGTCAAGAGAGCTGGATGCCATGCCCTGAGGAAATATGAACATGACCATGTAAGTCTGGACAAGTCTCAGTTTCTTTTCTGCATTTTTCTGAGTCATTTCTTGCCTCGTCTTTATTACTTTATTTTTTCAGAGATGTAATGTAAAGAATGTGATTATGTAAACTGAAAGGCCATTTTTCTTAAAGTTTGCAAACTTGTTGTGATATATTGCTGATGTTGAGAAATATGGTAGGTAATGTCTGTTGGTAAATTGTTTTTCTATATAAATGTATTGGTAGGCTGCCGAGACTTTACTGTATGCTGCTGTGTATGATGAAGATCAAACTGTTAGATACGATGCCTCTTTACTGTACATGGCACATCCCAAAGGAAAAATGATTGCTCCTCTAGACAACAGGTTCAGAATTATAAAGTCTTATTCTACAGATTTTCTCCATTTTGCATAAATTTGGATCTTGAATTTCATTTTTTTGTTGTTGTAATTCATCAAAGAATGATAATCTTTTTTCATCGCTTAAACTCATTAATTTTGTTGAAATTAGAAATTACAGATCTTCTGAACTTTATTTGTTAATCAATCTGTTTAGAATTTCTAATGGTGGCAACACAACATATGTTGAGGACCCTTATGACAGTGGAATGGGAGTTTTGGACCTTGCTGAGCACAATGCCAGACGTTCCAAAAGAGACATCTGGGATGGATTATACTTTAGACTAGAAGCCCCAAGTGTCGACTGGAGAAAACTGCTTGGTTCAACTGACATTGGAGCCTCATTTGGAGTCATCATGATGAACCTCTTGGATTTGTCCATTGGTATAAAATACATTTCCTAAATAGATTTTTCTGTTAAATTTGGATATTTTTTTTTGTTTATTTCATAATGATGTTTGTATCATATATACCAATGTAAAATTAATCTAATAAATATTTTGGTTGCTAATTATCCTGTTTATCCAAATTCTGGTGTTAGGTATATTGATATTTAGAAGTTAAGTCTGCATTTAGTTTGTAATTGAATGTACTGAAATTATACAAAAGAACTGGGAAGGAGGATATCAAATAAACATTAGTTTCAGTTACTGAGTACATTGTACTAATACATGTATTTGAAAATATTTTTATAGCATGATAACAGATGTGATTCATGTTTATTCCTAGCACCAACAAGTGGTCATGTGAAGATCCGTGTCCATGATGAAGCTTATGCTAGAATCCATTTGGGATTTATGAATGTAAATTTGGATTTCTTTGTTGCAAGAATTTGTTTTAAAGGAGGCACGGAGTACAACATCAACATTTTGCAGGTAAACAAGACTTTAATGAACAAGACAATAAAATACTGCAATGCAGAATTTTGTATCATGTTCATACACTTTCATGTTTTTCAATTTGAATGACCTGTGAATCATATTGGTATTGGGTAAAGTTTCATCTTTGTTTGATGTTTGTGACCATCTGAACAAGATTATGTAAAATTTGAAATGGATTACCTTTTTTGCAGGGAAATGAAATGAAAAAAGCAATTAAACTAGCCAAAAGCTTCTCCAAAAAAATTAAACAAGTAGTTGCAGGGATTAAAGATGGTGTGGAATTGTTCAAAAATCTTGTGAAAGGAAAAATCAGCATCAAAGATTACATTGATGAATTGGTTACAGCCATTTCTGAATTACCGAAGAAGGTAAGAAATATGCAGTGCTTGATATTGGTTGTGTTAGTCTTTCCTTCCCTGAAGAAAAAAGATGTTTTTGTTGTAATTGCCCTTCTTGAATAAAACATTCCAAGTCTTCTACTTAATTTAAAGTTGCCAAGCTTTTCAATGACATCAAAGCAGATGTTATGGGGTTTGTCAATGTAAGAAGAAGGTGTGGTTTGGGCTTAATTGTGCCCTTAAAATATTATGCTCTTGAAAAGTTATGAAATTGGCTTTAACAAGAGTTGAGTAGACGAATATGATAAATCGTTAAAGAATATGGCATATGGAATAGGACCATTCTGGAAATATGACATTAATTTGGTACATTTCTAAGTTTAATGCAGAAAAGCCTCAGAATGGCTCATATTTCTGTGCTTATTTTCCTTTCGAAAATTGTGTCTGCCACGGTTGCCCAGCTCAATTTTTGGATATATTATGTAAACTGCTTTCAAAAGTCACATACTGGTATCTCGAAATCTTTGCGGGCAACGGTGGCAGAGTATGTTTTCTGAACGAAAATTGATGTATTCTGCAACTTTTTAAGAAAATACGGGAAAATGCGTAAGTTAATGACATCACAATTAGCATTGAGGAGGTCATATGAAAAAAAACATTTATGTATTCTTACTGCATGGAATTCCTATGAATCAGAAAGAATGAATTTCAGTTTCTTATATCACTTTCATATTTTGGAGAAATACAGGGCTTAATTTGTTTTGAAACTGTACCAGGTCCTTCTTCTTTGATAATTACATGTATAATACATGTACACTGTACTTCCCCAAATTGATTGGAAAATGAAGTTTCTATATGTTAAAAATTGTTTTGTTGTGTATTACTGGAGGGTAAGACTGAATCTTGATTGATGACTCAATCTTGATTCATATTCAAGATTCAAGGTCTATGTGGCATTTGTTTTAGTAAGTTTAAGTTCATCTGTATGAGAATGACTCAATTTTGTTTCATTTATAGTAGAAGGTTAAGTTTCCATAGAGATTCCATGTTTATATAAATTTCCTTTCTCCTAAACTAAAAGATGTACATGTAAATTGACCTCTGACCTTCAGTTGGTTCCTTATAATTTCATTAACTTATAAAATCAATGCTTTTCATATGTTTCTGTATGTTAATCAGCATTTGTCTGCTTTTCACAGGTCTTGCAGTTAAGAAATGTTACAGTGACAGCCATGCAGAAACTAGCAAAGTATGATGAAGAGGTCTTCCCTCCTCCATTCAGACCCATGGTTCATTTTGTTCATAAAGTTGCCAAGCTTTTCAATGACATCAAAGCAGATGTTATGGGGTTTGTCAATGTAAGTTTAATAATTATTAAAATACTTTAAAATTAAAAAGTCCGAAAATTTTATTTCAAAAGCCAAGACTTATATTCGTTTTAATTTGTTATTGATGTATTTTTTTCACAGCAAGTTGAACAAACAATCAAAGTTATTATTCCACAACAAGGAAAAATCATCTATGAATCTATAAAGGATATTATTGATGGTTTCTCTGTCATAACTAAAGACCCCAAAAATGCAATCATGAACATTGGCAAGGGAGTTATGTCGTAAGTTGTATTTTGTTGAGACCCATCCTTCGTTCTCTATTAGAGGAATTCAGATTTTTGTTCTTGATTCTAACATGCTATATACATTTAATTTATTTGTGAAGGAATTCTACTTTAATTTTACAGGATATACCAGGCAATCATGGCACTTTTGGAAGCCAAAAATAAGACACAGGAAGCATGCTTCTTCTTAAGAGGTGATCACATTCACTTATTAATTGAAAGTGTTTGGATAAAGTGTTTGGATAAAACTATGTTTTTTTTTCAGCAAAATAACTGTATACATACATGTAGTTTTAATACTTACAGACAGACACTCTGTCTCAGGGACTCTTATTAAAATAATAGTGTTTTGCAGCTTGCCTGGTAGTCATTTTTAATTTAAATAATTCTCAAAAATATTTCTATGCAGATGAGAAGCCATACTGGTTTGATGTGCAGGGCTTAATAGTGGAGTACACAGAACTTGCTAAACAAGCATTCACAAGTTTGAAGGATGCAGGAACTGCCTGGGTCAATGAAATTATACCAAAGGAAGAAGACCCGATATTAAAAATAAGCAATGGGAAAATAACGACAGTATGTATATACAGCAAAACTCGTTTAGTATGAACACGGATATAGGGAATTTACAGATATAGCGAAGTCATCTTGGATCCTCAGCTATATGAATTAAATGAATTTCTTTTATGGTTATAACGAATTACAGATATAGCAAAGTAATTTCATAGGTCCCAGTGACTTCATTATAACGGAGTTTTGCTGTATGTACATGTGACTTGAAATGATGCATGTATCTGATAGTATCCATGCTCACATAAAAGAAATATTTCTTTCATTTATCCACTGCAGTGTGTTCTTAAGAAGAAAATTATGCAGAAAACAAAAATACTTAAACTTAAAACCCAAAAAATCTTGAATGTGTACCAGTTTTTTAGGTGTATATACATGTATAATTATTATATAATGATATTGTTTTGTATTACAGATGCAGTTACGACAAGAAATAGTAGATGTGCTGATGCCCATCAAAGATGAACTAATGACACCATTTCAGGGCTTGATGGGCATGGCAGATGCCTTTGTAGCAAAGTATTCCAAAGTCTTCAACTTGATAAAGAATGTCAAAGAGGCATATAGCATTTTAAAAGAGGGGTATGGTCATAAATTATACTTATCTATATATTAAATGATTTTTTTTATTTAAAATAAACGGATGTCAACATTACATATCTGATATATATATAACTATGTATTTACCTCTACTGTTAGAATTAAAATCAATTATAATTTGTCCCCCCTAAAGAAGAACCTATAAAATATTATTTACAGGTATCAAACAGCCAGAGCTATTATTGACTCAATATTTGGACCAAAAGCACACAAAAACTTTCCAAGAATAAAGAGATTGAAAGGCAAAGGTTGTGGTGGTAAAGGACTGTACCCTTCAGAATTAGATAATGGTGACCCAGAATATAAACATAAAGGAGTTGATGTGCAGGCAGAGAAAGGGGACATGGTATGTGCCATTTTTATTTATTTGTGAAATGGTGATCAGACTTCTGAAAATGATATTCTGGATATACAATGTAGATGAATAATAGAAAAGCATGTACACATTTTCATGAAATTTAATATCTAACAGAAAGGTATTGGTTGGAAGTAGGTGGGAGTCTTATTTTGTGTGCAATGTCTCAAGATGTAACAGAATGTCACTTGTTTTTAGCTTGTTGCACCATTTGCTGGTACCATTAAGAGGGATGCATATGATGACAACTCAGTTATTATAGCAATCACAACAGGATCAATGGCAGGAATGAATGTATTCATCACCAATATAGAGCCTAACTCTACCATACAGACAACAGTGGGAAGTACGGTAAGAGATAAAGAAAAGCAGCTGCATTTTGATTTTGACTACAATTCATTCTGAAAAACACAAGTTGATTTGTGCATACAATGTATTTTTATTATCATCTTCCAATGTTATTTATTCCTTGGTTTGACTGCTTGTCCTTATTTTGCATCTAAAAATTAAGATTTGTACCATTCATTACTTAAATTTATTCAATAAATTCTAAATTCTTTTTGTGGAATATGATTTATCCTGAATCGCAGGTTGCAGCAGGGCAGATAATTGGAACAGTTGTGAAGTCTCCATGTATTAATCATGTTCACCTTGCTATGAAGAAGAATGGCGCTACAGACTATGTGGACCCCACAAAGTTTCTGGAATCAATATTCCCTACCATGCCTGTCTGGATTCAACAGTGTGATGATTATAAATTGGTTTGGAAGGTACATGAACACATATTCATTCAAGCTGTGTTATTGTTTTTGTATAGTTTTTTGAAAGTGTATGTTTATGTTGCATAGAATAAATGTTGTAGGCAAAACAGTATGTAAAGTATTCAACGTCAAACTTACAGGTACATATGTATTATGAATTTGCAAGTGAATAGCAAAATTTTTTTAATTGTTTGTAGTTTGAAACAATAGCAGCTGGTGTCATTGTTGGCTTAGGGGGACAGGCCCCCCAAAATAACACTCCGACTCTCAACAACACAAAGCTGGCTGTTCCTCCATCTAATCCCCCAGAAAGTGCTGATCCAGACGACACAAAAACCATCAAATGTAAATATATCTGTGTAAATGTTATTGAATAGAGAGAATTCAAAGAAATCTCTACATGTAGCTGTATCTGCACTTGTATGTTTTCCAGGATGACTTGCATTTCCCTTTATAATAGTTGCACTATCGCTTTTTGAATTCTAATATGTACGATCCTACTTTTTACACCTTTCCACTGTTTTTGTCAAGGAAAGGTTACTTTCTTCTCTCTAAAGATAAAGAGAATTGACAGAAATTTTGAATTCTTTTTAATAATTTTTTTAATACTAATTTTAAACATATTTGTGTTATACCAGAAGTGCAGGTTGCATATCTGTTATACATATTTGTTATACCAAAAGTACATTTTAATGAAAAAATTTACTTTCGTGATCTATTTTCAAAACTATTTTTCATCGCATCAGAATTTGTGTTAATTATGATTTTACTGTATATATAATAGCTGATCCGGACAGCGCCTATAATAAAGTGAAGAGTAATCAGGCCGCGGCAGATCAAGGTATGGATGAACCAGAGGATGACCAGTGTGCCGCCATAATGGGAACCACCGCTCTGACTACCACTACCACCACCACCACCACCACGACTACCACACCAGCACCAGGGGCAAAGGGCTTTGTTAAAGGTCAGAAGGAAAGAAAATATCACCAATTGGTGGCAATTAAATTCATTCCAGTATACACATTGCAGATGTATTTAAGGAATAAATGAAATAGCCACTTAAATTGCTCTGTATTACCCAAGTTTGAACAGTATACACTTTAATACATGTAGCAACTTGAGTTACACTGTATAACTTAGCTTGGAGCAGTTCAATCTTCACAAGCTTCTAATTATTCAACCCTGGTTATACAAGTATGGCTTGCATTGGGTAACAATTAAATAAATTTCTTATAATTTAATACATATCACAGTGACTAAGTTAAGAGAAAGACAAATTCTTTTTAAAGATACCGTTAGATTTTATGGAATTTAAATGAAACATAAAGCTAATGGATATGTTTTTGTTGTAAATCCTATTTGAACATTGGCAACACAGGTTATATGATATAAACTAATACATGTATTTCTATCCAGTACATACATTTAATAATTGGTACAGAATACTGCTTTGTCTTTTTTTAAAATCCACAGTAACTTTTGTTATAGGGATGTTCTCAAAGCTGCTGAAGACCGCAGATAAGTTTTTGCAAAAGCTGAATTTGAGACGCTTAAAAATGGGAACTATCATAGAATTTCTGGACAAATTTGGAATGGTTAAGAGTAAAGAAGCCATGGCCAAAGTCATCCTTACTATCAAAGTATGTAGCCCACATTTTCTCTAGCTGAAATTGCTGTGAACTTGTTGCTGTTCTTTTTGAGATTGTTTTCTGTTTTAATAATGATATTAACTTGCTTTTCTGTTTTAGGAAATCATTGATAACAAGCCTTGTTTGAAGCCAAGTGAGATGTCAGAGGATCAGTTATCTCTGGAACTTAAAGAAAGGGGGAAGAATTCATCAGGGTCCAGGGAGGAAATGGCAGAGAGGCTGCTTAAACTCGATCAAGGTCAGATGTTTGTTTTTATTAATTTGATTACTGTTGACTCAATTCATTTGTGGGGGCCAATTTTCATGGGAAAGCATAATTTTTTTGGTTCATGAAGACATACGGTCATTGATAGCTTGTTTACTCAAAAGATTCAATGGATTGATACATTGACAAAATAATTGTTCTTTGTGATGTAAATTTGTAGATAAGGGAGACTCATGAAATCAACAAATATTACCGGTAGTTCCCACAAACTATTTCAAAGTACACACCAATTTTGATGTATTAATCATTTTCCTTAATTTCCTGCATTATTAATTCGTAAAATGATGTGCATTTATATATATAAATGCAGTTAAGTAATACTGTAGAGTGATATAGAATTCATAAAATGATGTGCATTTATGTATACAAATGCAGTTAAGTAATACTGTAGAGTGATATAAAATATGTTCTTTTTGTAATGTATGTTTTCGTTGTATTTACAGGATGCCCTTTGATATCATTCACCATGCCAAAGAATGTGTACTGTACATTTGATAGTTACTGTCTGGGAGTTGAGTGTTGTATCAATGTCAAACTAATGATGTTCCTGAAAGTCTTCAAAGCTTGGGCCAGATTTGACCCATGTACAAACCCTATGAAGTTCACTATGGCGTTTGAAAATTATAAATATATCATTGATATAAACCTCAATATGGATTTTGATGGTAAGTTTTTGCAGTACTTTTTAATGAACAGTTTTGGATGAGTAAAATATTTCACCATATCTGAAAACTTTTAACACATTTTGATTTTATGTTTGTTGTTTTTTTCTTAGGATTTGAAGGTGAATTGAGATCAGGAATCAAATTAGACATCTTGGGAGGCATTGAGCTTCTCATTAAGTAAGTATTTTGTTTTAATGACAGGAAGAAAATGAGTCAGTCATCCACTTTATTATTGTATAGTGGGTTTCTTTAGCAAATATAAAATTTGACGTTTCGCTTGCTCAAAGGCCAATAATTTGGGTGGAACTGTTTTTGACGGACACAATGGTTTTATCTTACAAAATAGAGAAAATTCATCTTTCAGAATAAAAAAAAACCTTATCATGGAAAAGTTCGAGTAAAATGATAATACCACAGAAGCATATAATGTTAAAAAAAAAGACTGATTAAGGTTATATTTAAATTACCTGGTATTTTTCTTGTACTTTAAAAGCAAGGGTGCAGAATTAGCAATTAAAATTTTGCCATTCAATTAAAAAACGGCTAAAATAAGCTAAATTTAGCATCCCACTAAATATATTTCAATACATGTGTATGATTAGAATGTTTATGTTTTTAATATATTTACTATTCTTTTTTTGCACAGGTATAACATTTTCAAGGGAGAGAATGCAACATTGGCTACATTTGGAGCTGGATTCTGCAGCTTTGATGACTCTGAAAACTGTGTGATATATATAAATCTGCTGGATAATGCTGTTCTTCCTATACCAACATGCCTACCAGATGGAACATTTGTTTGGCCAAAGGGTAAGTATTTTTTAAACATTGATTTAAAATTCTCTTGCATTCCATACAAGAAATTCACTAAGGTGCCATATTTATTCTCTGTTGGAATTGTTGTTTCTATAATTGCATTTTCCATACATAGTGGACTTCAAAAAGCTGTTTGACAAACAAGCATTTATGAATAAAATAAAAGAACAAGGAAAAGCCTTGGTCAAGGCTGCTGCCTCAGAGCTGGCAGGAGAATTTCTCAGCACCCTGGGACTACCAAAGGTTAGAAATCCACCAAAATCTTTTTGTTGTAATGTTGTGAATTGTTTGCCATTATGTAAAACATTTCTTAGATATGCAGAAGAAATATCATTTTTATTGAGAAAATTGATTTTATTGTTGTATTGCTTTGCCATGCAAAACATTTCTTAGATATCCAAAAGAAAAAGAAAAGTAATTTTTATTGAGAAAAGGAAATGTACTTGATGTGGAAATATGACTTTTCAAAGTATCCTTGAGAATGATATTAAGTAAATTAAAATTAGATAATGAAATAACGGATTCAAGTTTGATTGTAGGATTTCCTGAAAGAGACTGGGCCCTGTCCTAGACCAGAAAATATGACCTTGGGACAGGTCACAGAAATTCTGGAATCAAGGAATTTATCAACCAATGGATCAAGAGATGACCTTAATATGAGGATCAGAGAAAATGACCTCAGTAAGTCACATTTTCAATTGAACATGTTTGGGTTTCATAATCATCCTGATATTGATTATTCCAATAATGCTACAGGTTAATGTTGAAATTAAAGCCTTGGATTGTTTTATATCACGATGAATAGTTCTCAAAATACATGCATTTGATAAAAGAAAGTTCTGCATGATATTGATTTTGTTTACCTATTTGATATAAAGAATGTTCCCTCCTTGGGTTCAACATCACTCTACCGACAATCAAGAATGAGAAGCTGGCCCGCCATGTTTATTACTCGATTGAGAGTGACTGTATGAGACTGGACACATGTGCTGATATTTCCCTTTCCTTGGCTGGATTGTCCTATACTAAAGCCATGAAGGCGTACGTCGACCTGGATCCCTGCAGCTTCGTTTTAAAAGTCGGATTTGAGACCTTCCATTTGATGAAAGTGTTGCTTAATTATGACTGGGGTAAGAAAATTTGTTCTGAATGAATAATTTTTAAAATTGCATGTTCTAGAAACAAGAGAGGGTGAACGGAAAGCTGAGTTAATAGGTTTGACTGTAAAAAAAAAAGAAAAAAGTTCCGTATGAATATTCCAGTATGCACTTTCCTAAACTTTCTCTCTGGGATTTATTTCAGCGGATGTTAGTTCAGAGAATGTGATACACTGTAATTAATATTCACTTTCTGTCAATACTTAATTACAGTTTTTTTTTCATTTCAAGGCACTGAAAAGGTTCAAGAAATTTCCAAGAATGTCAAAATAAAGTAAGTTAAATGTCAAAATGGAAAAAAAAATATGTTGAATGCAGGATCATTAAAAATGTGTGGAAAGAATCAAAATATGTCTATCCTCTCAGTGATGAGTTTCATAATTTCAATTTATTTTGAAAAGGTACAACCTGAACAGAAACGTTGACAAGAAGATTTTTATTCTGGACTTTGGCCTGCAGATTTGTTTGTCAGAGGGAGACTGTATTCTTGATGACTACCTACTTAAACAGTTTGAATTCCCTATTCCCCTCTGTGGAGATTTTGTTCTGCCAGGTAACAATGTTTAAAAAGATTATGTTGGCTAACAATTGCTACATTTAGCTACATGTACATCTTTATTTTGGAGTCATATTAAAGGTATATTGTAATGAATGAGAATGAATTCTCCTCAATTCAACGTATGTTTGTTTGATATTTTTTTCAGGAGGTGGTTCCATTAAAGGCATGCTTGCAGAAATTGGAGGCAAAATGACTGAAGAGGCATTTGAATTGATTCTGAGGAAATTTGAGTTAGATGTATGTTTGTCATTAATTTAGACATAAAGATTGACTTCAACATTGATTTTTTAAAAATGACATTTGAAATGAATTTGTACATGTTAAATTTTATTACTTTTTCAGAAAGTTATTGTATCAGGGCAATGTTCAGTTCCAGAAACTCCACCAAGTAAGAGATTTTTTAAAGTTAATTGAACATGCATTTTAATTCTGAAAATCTTTGAAGGTGGCAGATCGAGTTACATTTTGGTAAAGTTAATTCCTTGTCCTATGTGCCTTTGGGTGCAGCATGGACTAAAGAGGTGAAATTCAATAACTTGAGTGATTTTTCATCTTATACAGCTTGTCCGTCCACATTTGATGTGAGAAAGTATATGCCAACAGGAATCAAACACATGGTGACCTGTGAGTTGCCTCCTAACTGTTGGGGAATTGACTGCTGTTTAGATCTAACTTTCACAATTCCACTGGGGGACATCAAAATAACCAAAAATATTCCCTTCTGGTTTAAACTGGACCCTTGTGATTTTTTCATTGATATTGGATTTGGGACTATCACTCTCCTGAGAACCAAATTCCTAACATACGAGTATGGTGAGCAGCCAGGACAAATTACTATGTTTTATGTAAACTATTAAAATTGAGCTAGAAACTTAATACACTTTATTGATGCATTGCTTCGAATTACAGGAACATCTAAGACACTGACACTCGGAACTGGAGACCCAGCTCCTGTTAAAGTCACGTAAGGGAGACAAGTCTTTGATTTTCTTTAGTTTATGTTAAAAGAGCGTTACTCAGTCTGTTTGCATACATACACCTTTACACCGTCACATACATGTACATTGTTGCAGTTACGAGACTACTAAAAAATGATCATAATGCAGGGTTTTAATAGGTGTTGTTCTTTTGTGCATGAGGCAGATTTTATAATTCAATTTTAAGTATATGATGAATGTTATTTAGGATCAGAGAAGGAGTCATGAATCTAGAATGAGATTATTTTCATAATGCATAAGATTTAAGGATTAGAATCATAAAATTCTCGGACCATTGTAATGTCTGGTTACAATATTCAAAGAAATGAAAAAAATCTTGTGATTTGGGAAAAGGGGATATGATTAAAATATAATGTAGTATTTTTTAGAATTAAATTACTAATGGCGGAGGTCTCTATAGATTCATGCACCTTTATGTATCATACAAAATAAGTTAAAAGTGTTAGGAAAAATTAGGTTTGCCAAGATTTTTTTTGGGGGGGGGGGTGCAATGTTTAAGAAGCTTCAGTTTGCATTGCTGTACAGATCTGATATTTTTGTGATGTAGTGTTCTTTTTTTCTCAGGTACATGATTGATCAAATGCCAGAGAACAAAGGTTTTATAGTGGATGTAAAAGTTTCTATTTGTTTCCCATTGGATGATCAGAGCATTTGTATACCAAATGACGAAGGACTTCATTTAATGCAGAATGAAGAGATTCCAGTTTGTGATCAAAGAGCCTTAGTCAACTTTAAAAGTATGTGGGTCAATCTGACGGAATTCTTTGTTTTATTGTTTAGAAAAATTGTGGATATTTTTGTATTATCCTATTTTACATTTCTTATATAGATTTCTCACTTACAAATTGGGTTAAGAACAACACATTGAGAGCAGGACAACAGTTAGCAGAGGGGGCACTGACTTTATTGTTGGAACAGCTGAATATTACCAACTTTTTCAAACGTCCTCGATGTGACCGCCACAGAAATCCTTACATTCCATCGGTACAGGGGATCCACAATAGTAAGGACTTGGCTGTTAGAGAAAGATTTAAATTACAATTCATATACATATACATGTTTATACAGTCGCTGCAAAATATATGATTATTTGGTCAAACTATTGACTCATGGGCCAATGTTGGAATTTGGTGGGAAATGGCCAAGAAGTTTATCTAAATCATCTTTTAAGACCAAAATATACATATACATGCATTTTAAATCAGAATTAAATATCAAGTGCCTGATCTTTACCATTTTTAAATGTTTCTCTTTATATACTTTTCAGAATGCCCCCGAACCATAGGCTTCCTTCCTTCTAAGATTCCAGACCCTATGTCTTGTTACATCCCGGACTTCTGCACTGGGGTGGAGTGTTGTGCTGAGATCCCACTTCTTGGACTTGGACTCCATGCTTATGTTTATCTGGACTTGGATAAACTAGAGTTAAGATATGGACTGGAAACAATGACAGGAACTTTAAAACTGTTTGATTATGAATGGGGAGATACCATTAAGATAGCTGTGGCAGAGGGCCTGATTTATTTCTCGTAAGTTTTAGGGACCTTCTTTTAATAGATTGTTTTAATATACTCTGAGGTGATTTCTATCAGAAATACTCAAAGCTATTTATCTCCCCTTTCTGTACAGTTTGATTTTTATCAAATGACCCTTAAATAAGATGATGCTCTGGTTTGCAGTCTTTATGAAATCCAGTGCAGTACAAGATGAGAATTTCAAGTTTCATTGTTTAAATCGATTATAATATTTTAAACTTATTTTTTTTAACTGATATAATCTTGATTTTGACATGCTTTCTATAGGTTCAATGTTAAGCCAATCACAGATGAGCGTGTGTATGTATTTAATGCGCATGCTGAAGTTTGCCTAGAGCCAGACGACTGTTCTATAAACATCCCCATCATGAAGAACACCAAGCTGCCCACTCTAACATCAGTCGTCACTGGAAGCAACAAAAGTAGTCTTATTTGTATAATGAAAATATTTTCAACACAGGAAAGAATGTAATATTCACATACTGAAGTCATAGTATGTATGTGAAGATAGATTAGAGGAAAGATAAAAGATACAGGTTCATTAAGCTTAAAATATTTTTTTAATTGAGATAGTATACCTGTACTGTCCAAAAATAAGCATGAATATTATAAGTTTCAAATACATAAAAGAAAAAAATTGTATCTTTCTTGATTGATACGGAGGTATTTTTAAATGTATTCATCTTAAACACTATTTTCAGACTTTTCTCTGAGTAACATGCTAAAAGAAATGGGCAATGTAACTTTGGATGGCATGAAGGATAGTGCTAAAGCTGTGTTGCTCCAGCAGTTAGGAGTGAGTGATTACATGCAGGACACCCCCTGTAGTATTACCGATAGTCTTTACACACCCAATGTCAATGGATGGAATAATGGTAAATTTACAGTGTAGCTTATGGCTGATACTTTAGCTTTAAAAAAGATTAAAACTGTCATTTTTACCAAATAACATGCTGAATATTTATCACATATCAGAATGATCTTTTAAAAAGGATAGTGTCAGATCCTAAAGAAAGAAGTCAAGAACCTTACTGTAGCATGTTATTTTAATTTTACATTAAATGGTAGTTTATGCATATCTGTCCTTCCAGAATGCCCCCTGACCTGGGTGAAGCCACCAAACATTCCATTTGATAATGTTAAGTGTGCTCTGACTGAAAACTGCACTCGTATTGACTGCTGTGTTAGTTTCAAACCACTCAATATGCATGTCCATATCTTCCTCCATTTTGACCGCTGCAACTACATCATATCTGGAGGAATTGAGAAGAAGACGTTCTCTTATGGACTCTTGGATTTCACAAACTTTTGGGGTATTTAATGCAATATAGGATTATTGATCTGGAAGTATTAACATGATGTATTTTTTTCATACAGCAAATTTTTTAGACACTTGTTCATATTTTAATTGGTGTTTTACAGGAAAAGAAGTTTCCATCAGCATTGTTGACATTATTTATATAAAGTAAGTTCAAAAAACTTCCTTAAAATATCTTCGAATTTCCTTTTGATTTGTAAAAGATGGATTGCAGCTTACATGTACATGCATCAATATGCTCCATACCTGTTGATCTAAAAAAAAATTAATTTGTAGGTTTACGGCAAGTCAGCTTGAGGTGTCAAAAAAGTATGTGCTAGATTTGAGTGTAGCCATATGTCTAGAACCAGACTCCTGTGCTTTGGATGTCCCAATATTTGACCAAGTTCTTATTCCTATTCTCAACTGTGATCTCACCATGGACTTCAACTTGAAAGGTCAATTTTTTATGTGTAATACTCTAAATCAACTTTTATATATGCAATAAATATCCGTGATTAATTCGGGAAAATTTATCATGTGAACTTTTTACATGTATTTGGCTTTGTCTTTGTAGAGAATATTTCTCTTGTGATTATAAATTGTGGCTGACTGATTTCAAACTTAGATCAAATAATAATAGTTGGTTTACAGTGTTTAGGTAATAATAAGTGTTATTTTACCAATATGTTTTTGTATCTAATAGTATCTTTTTGCAACAAACTTGTGCTGTGTTTTTCCAGGATTTTCACTCAAGGAATACATGAAGAATGAACTTGGTATGACTGCTGATGGTAGTTTGTCCACGGCTTTGTCTAACTTTGTCTTTGAGAAACTTGGATTGAATTCATTTATGAAGGAGGTTCCTTGTGAAAGATCAGAACCTCCGTACAGCATCAACAAACTCAACTACACTGGATGGTCCTCTGGTAATTATTTCAACAGTAGACTAAGTGTAGTATTTAACATGTTGTAACAAATTAGGTTTAAAAAAAGTCTATAAACCTTACCTTTTTATTCTGTTAGGACGAGAGATGCATCATTAAATGAGAATTTAGTTGATAAAAGCATAAATCACTTTTTTTATATTTTTTTCTTGTAGAATGTCCTGCCAATTTGCCCCTCTTCAAAATCCGAGGAACCAGCAATTGTAACATTAAAAACACCTGTACAGCAGTCTCTTGTTGTGTGGAGGTAGGAAAAGTGGGGAGGACATTTGAGTTTGTCATGGACATTGACTTCTGTAACCAGAAATTTACTGTGGGGATAGAAAAGCTGGTAGAGGAGGTGACCTTAAATATGTTTGACTATGGTAAGACCTATAGATTTATTAAGATTTTCAAAAATTTAGATAGTCATTTTGGCTTTATCTTTATTTTTTTTTCAAAGTTTTATCTTTTAGATTATTTTGAAATAATATACTACTTTATAAATGTGCAACATACTGACTTGTAAAAGATACAGGTACAGGTAAACTTCGTTATCTCGACATCGACGGGACAGTTGGAAAATGTCGAGATATCCGAGGTGTCGAGATATCAGAGTTGAGGCTCGACGTCCTTAATTTTACTTCATAGTAAAACCATAGATCTTTACTGAAAAGACGTGTAATCACAGGTACCTACATGTCTTCAATTAGACTGTAGCTCGCTTGTTTCAGCTATCCCTCTATATTTATAAGAAAATCTAAGAACTTCTATTTTAAATTTTACTCTTGGGACTGTGAATATACGTCGAGATAAGCGGGGTAGTCGACATTACCGAGGTCGACATATCAGAGTTTTTGCAAATCATTTATATAGTAAATAATGCCGGGACCGCGGACGAACGTCGACATATCCCAGGTTGTCGACATATCCGATGTCGAGATACCGAAGTTTACCTGTATTTGACTGAGTGTGTATTAAATTTTATTTAATTTGAAATGTCTCTTTTATAGGAGTAAGAAAGGAAATTGTCATTATGGGTGTGATAAAATTATGGTATGTGTAGCTCTTTTGTACAATTCAACTAAACATTTGTTAAATAGCAAAGCAATTTTTATTTCAAATTAATATTTGTTCTCTATCATAATAAAATGATATATTTTTTCTCACATTTCTTGAGGTTAATATTATATGATTGTATAATATTAGCTTTTGATTCATTATAACACTATATAACACTATCTCTGATGTTCCAGGTACACTATATGGGATAATGTAGGGGAAGGTGTCTATGTGGTGACAGTGGATCTGGCGATCTGTTTTGAAGATGGAGGGGACTGTCTAGTGAATGTCAACATTTTTGATAAAGTGAAGCTCTCCAAACAAGTGTGTGTTTGGGCCACACAGTTCTTAGATCCAAGTAATGTTTTTTTTTTTCCAGATTTCATCATTATGATAATATTCTATGTATTTTTCTATACACTAATTGTTTTTCAATAACATACAGTATACAATATCATATATTATTTGCTAATTTTTTTTTTTTTTAAGTTTAATAGCTTAAAAGTCTGTAACAAAAGTTGGAATTAACACATTATGAGATGACATAATTATTAAACAGATGTAAAGATCTTTAAAGTTATTTTCTTAATACTTTGTAGACTTCTCCCTGGAAGATTATATGAAAAAGCAGGGAATGAATGCTGTAGATCAACTAAAAGGACTTGCATTAGATAAGCTTAAGGAAGCTCTGGGTCTGCCTACTTACCTGAATGACCCCCCTTGTTCTCTGACAGATTCAAAGTATGTCCCAAATACCAATGGAATCAAAAAAGGTAATGTATGAACAAAAGAACAATAACACTCTTAAGAGGGGTTATGATGATTCAAAAAGAACTTTAACTGTCATCATGTGAACATTGTAAAATTCCTTTTCCAGTTTGTTCTAAGAATTTGGGACAGGTGAATTCTAACTTGCCCACTCTGCCCAGTAACATGGTGTGTCAGATAGGAGATTCCTGTACATCTATAGATTGCTGTGTTGGAGCCTCCATCATCCAACACAACTTTCATGTCTATCTAGACATCGATCCTTGTAATTTCCGCATCAAATTTGGAATCGACAAGCTAGAGTTTGTCATCTACATGCAGGAATTCTCTTTTGGCATTGAAAAGGACTTTCGTCTGGTGAATGTTGTCAGAATTAAGTAAGATACCTTTCAACAATACATTTGAAATTTCGTGATATTATGAATGAAATGTGATGGGTTTTTTTTCATTGTTTAGATTGGAAAAACTTTAACAATAACCCCTTATCTAATATCTTAATGTACTAAATTTTTTTATATTAGATTTAAAATCTGGGACCTGTCAGCCGAGAATCAGTACTTGGTCAACATGAAAATTAGTGTGTGCTTTGAGGAGAGTTCTTGTGTTCTGGACTTGGTTATCTTTAACGAAAAAAGATTTCCTAAAAATATTTGTGATTTTGCTGCAGCTGCACAAATTCAGAGTAGGTGTTGAATGAAAACAAGAGTTTCACTTGATTTCTCAGCAGCTGCTGAATCTTTTTTCAATGTGAAAACAAAGCTTCATGTATATCAAGTAAAACATTTTCTTTTCCAGATTTCTCCTTTAAGAACTGGAGGGATGCCCTGCCTGACAACCCAGGGGAAATCCTTGCAACTGCAGCCAGTGACCAGCTGATGGAATACTTGGGAATTGCTGGTTACTTGAAGAAAGACCAATGTTCTGCTGCTCCAACAGCTTCCACAGTCAAAGGCTGGAATGATGGTAATCCAAATTTCGTATTAGATTTTTTATGAAGTAAAAACCATGTACAGCCTACTCCAGATATATTGAAATTCAGGGGACGAAGCAAATTATTTCAATAAATCCGTAATTCAATATAAGCGAAATCGTGAAGCCGCCATTTTTACAAGTTCAATCCCGATCTAAAATAAAGAAGAACAAACCCGAACAAATTACCAGGTAATATTGTTCTCGTTTATCTATAACAGTGAACAGATTACATAGAATATGAGTCCTTGAAAGTTTAACTATTTTTTTTAATTTCTGTTGCATTGAAAAGACAATCTTCAACCTCATTATTTTCCCCGATCGCATTTATTTGCGTTTTGGAGAAAATTCACCGGACTAAAGGTGGATTTCTGCTGAACACTGCTTGTATTTCATCGTAAGTGTACTCAGGTTATTCCCTTAGTTATTTCGAATTATGGCATGTCAATAGCCATTAACAGCAAGCATTTACTGTATAGGGGATTAATTTCACGGGTTGTAATTTTCACGGTTTTCTCTCATCGGACACGATCGCGGTTTCTTGAATTCGCGGAATTCTTATGTTATAGAAGTTACCTTGCTTGTCTATATCCGTTTAATCCAAACCATAGCTATATGTAAACGACATTCATCTTTGTTATGTCTTTATTTCATGAACAACAGAGTAGGTTAATATAAAATAGTTCGACTTAATAAATAATTGACGATTAATTAAAACAGGTGCAGTTATCAAAGTCCTTGACTATAAACGTCAAATGACTTTTCTGTATGCTCTTACAATGAGTGCATGTACACCTCAAGATCTTCAAAACAACGCGGCGAAAAAACCACTGGACGGTAATAAATATGTTAATGTAAGTCGACAAAAAATATCCTTCCAAATCTTTAGTAAGTTCGATAGTTATTTGAATGATTTTTCAAAATAAAAATGTGGATAAAAACTATAATATGCATGATAATGCAGATAACATAATATTATACCCACCGTGCGTGGTAACATTTGTTACGCACAGGGTAATCAAAACTCATGGCCTACGTGTTTTGATTGATGAGACATGTAGCGCTGGCTATTAAAAAACCTTTTAACAAATACAGGTTATTATCTGTTAATTTGAATTAATGTAAAGCGTGCTAATTAAAATAATTGAATGACAAGTACAACTCGTAATTACTGAAATGACCATGTACTGTGGTATATGTATTTAAACCAGTCGTAGTCTGTTCTCAAATTTTCAAATAAGACATGGAGATAATTGAAAATTTATTCACTGTTTCTTGAATTCACGGATTTATTAACACCGTGAATATAGCGAAAATTAACACCGCGAGTTATTTTCCCCCTATACAGTAATTTCAAAGTTTTATTTTCTAGATCTGTGGGGGCTACTAATATAATTTTACGTAAAATGTTTAGTCTCGATATGTCCGTATTATTTACTTGGACGCAAAGAATCTAACAGTTAAGAACTTTATTTCGTAAGAACATGCAGTATAAAAACACATAAGGTGAAGACTTAATTATTCACACCTTTTCATATCACCTGGTCAATCAGGCATAATTACTGTCACCAACTGTAACGACACCCGCCAGGGGGTACTTCAGTATATAACCGTTATATACATTATCACCTGTGGGGGCCGATCAGTGGCTTCAATATAAGCGAAATTTCAATATATCTGATTTCAATATAACCGTTATTTTAATGCAAAGAATATGAGAGACAAAAACTGGGGATTTATTTCTATTCTTAAATAAGCGGAATTTAAAATAAGCGAGTTCAATATAAGTGGAGTAAGCTGTCAATGGTACAGGAGAGTGTCAGGGTGAAACAAGGTCAGCGTGTGCTTCCTGAGTCTGCTGTCTGAGATTGCCTTTGATCTGCTCTGGAAGCACTACAGACTGCCTGAGCAGGATTAGGATCTACTTTGATCAGATTTTATAAGTTGTGTCTGGTTGCTACTGTAGTAAAGGTACAATGAATGCACAATGCAAAAGTTATTTTTTGTTCAGATACAAAGGGTTTGCACTTTTTTTATTTTAATTGAATGGACTTTTTGAAATTGTATTCTGATTGATTTTTTTTATTATTATTTTTATAAGATCTGAAGCACCCTGACATAAATATTTATTTTTACAGCATGTCCCAAGTCATCTTGGTACACAAAGCCTGATCTGTCTGGTTTGCCTGTCCTCTGCTCCATCTCTTCTAAGTGCACTGAGGTCAGGTGTTGTGTGGAAGTTAAACCCATCCGTCGAAACTTTGAGGCCTACATTGATATTGATCCCTGCTACAAGACAATGGTAATCGGAATTGAAGAATACAAAACCAAAATCAATCTCCTAACATATGCCTTTGGTAAGTACAGATGCATCCTTTTATTATGTGATTGAATAATTCCAAGTTTTCATATTGGCTGAAAAGCAAAATTCTAAAAAAAATACCATGTTATAATCATCTTCCAGGTAAATATATTTGCAGTTTCAGTCAGTTATCATCAATAACAGGAATATTTAAATATTTTTAATTCATTTGATAAATGATAATACATTTAAAGAAATACAAATAATATGAGGTTATTCAATTAAAAAGTTTAAATGCTTTACAAAATATTTCAATGCAGGTACAAAGGACAGTTTTTGGCTTCAAGATGTGGTAAAAATAGAGTAAGTCCTTTATTTATTTTAATTTTTTTAATTTAATTGAATTGTAGTAATAGATATTGCATGCATATAATTTGATTTTGCATGAAATCATGGAGTTTTTTTTCTATTTGCCACACAGGTACAGTGTAGTGGATCTAGAAGGGGATGCTAAGTATCTGATTAACATGCAGTTACAAGTTTGTATAGAAAGTGGACAACCATGCATGTTATCTCATGACATTGCCAAAGATGTCTATCTTCCCAAGATTGGATGCGACTGGTCCCTTGACTTCTCAAGTAAGCAATTTTATCGTGGTGAACCTTACATTTCTCTGACAGAATGTCCATTTATTAACTTTAGAAAACTGCACATGAATAATTAGATATCTAAAATCATGGTTATAATTATGCCCCCCTTCGAAGAAGGGAGGGCATATTGCTTTGCTGCTGTCCGTCGGTCTGTCGGTCCATTTAGTTTCCGTTCATTTTCTTCACAACCGTTGCACATACTGAAATGAAATTGGTATACAGGTTTATCAGGTAAATATCTAGGTCAAGTTCTGTTTTGGGTACGATCCCACCATTTTTGACAGAGTTATGCCCCTTGGACTTAGAAAAATTCCATTTATTTGCAGTTTCTGTTCATTTTCTTTGCAGAGATTGCACATATTGAAATGAAATTTAGTATACAGATATATCAGATAAATATCTAGGTCAAGTTCTGTTTTGGGTACGATCACATTCTTTTTGTTAGAGTTATATGCCCCTTGGACTTTGAAAAATTCCACTTATTTGCAGTTTCCGTTCATTTTCTTTGCAGAGGTTGCACATATTGAAATGAAATTTAGTATACATATATATCAGATAAATATCTAGGTCAAGTTCTGTTTTGGGTACGATCGCATTCTTTCTGTTAGAGTTATGCCCCTTGGACTTTGAAAAATTCCACTTATTTGCAGTTTCCGTTCATTTTCTTTGCAGAGGTTGCACATATTGAAATGAAATTTAGTATACATATATATCAGATAAATATCTAGGTCAAGTTCTGTTTTGGGTACGATCACATTCTTTTTGTTAGAGTTATGCCCCTTGGACTTTGAAAAATTCCACTTATTTGCAGTTTCCGTTCATTTTCTTTGCAGAGGTTGCACATATTGAAATGAAATTTAGTATACATATATATCAGATAAATATCTAGGTCAAGTTCTGTTTTGGGTACGATCACATTCTTTTTGTTAGAGTTATGCCCCTTGGACTTAGAAAAATTCCACTTAATTGCGGTTTCCATACATTTTCTTTGCAGAGGTTGCACATATTGAAATGAAATTTAGTATACAGATATATCAGATAAATATCTAGGTCAAGTTCTGTTTTGGGTACGATCACATTCTTTTTGTTAGAGTTATGCCCCTTGGACTTAGAAAAATTCCACTTAATTGCGGTTTCCATACATTTTCTTTGCAGAGGTTGCACATATTGAAATGAAATTTAGTATACAGATATTTCAGCTGAATATCTAGGTAAAAAAATGTTTTGGGTAGGATTGCACCATTTTAGACAGAGTTATACCCTTTTGGACTTAGAAAAATTCCAATTTGGGGGGAGGGGGGCATAAGTGTTTTACAAACATCTCTTGTTATTTTTTGGTGAAGGTTTCTCCCTGACAGATTTCTATAAGAACATGTCAGTGACTGCTGGAAATGTGTTGTCAGCCACCCACTTGTCTCTTCTGAAGGAAGCCCTGGGAATCACAAACTTTCTCTTACCACCAGCTAAACAGTGCAATAGAGACTCAGCTGGTTACAAGCCGGAGACAACAGATCAGCCGGGGTGGAAAGTGGGTTAGTAGAGAAAGAAATGATCGGATTCTTAAGATTAAATATGTAAATTACTATGCATGAAAAGAAATTGATTTCTAATGGAATTACTGTTATTTATTTTTTTCTTTGATGATGTGCTTTAGATTGAAGGTTGCAGCCTGTTGAACTGAATTTGAATTAAAACTTATTATTCAACTGTTGAATAATGAATTCATTTCAGATTGCCCTCTGAATGTTGGAAATATGACTCGATTTGGACAAAATATTCCAATCAACTGTCATATGAAAAAGCACTGCACAGCTGTTGAATGTTGTATAGATTTCCAGGATCCTCTGCAGCAGACATTCCATTTGTTTCTAGATTTTAATCTCTGTCTGCAGACGTTTGAAATTGGCATTGAGAATCTCATTCAAAAAAGAACACTCTTTTCCTACACATATGGCGTTCAGGATCATTTCCGTCTTGGGGATGTCGCACAAATTGAGTATGTGGGATTTTAATGAGAGACTAAAGGAAATTGATGCTTTGCTATTTTTTTTATTTTAAAAAAGTTTTTTTTACAAGAATTTGTTTTCTATGGCTATACAAATTCAGGAAACATTTGCAATGTACAATAAATGATATTTTTATTTAACGTATAAATTGGTTTTGCAGGTTTAAAGTTGTTGACCTGGATGAGAACTTGGAGATGACAGTGAAGTTGAAGTTCTGTTTAGAGGATAATCTGTGTGTATATGAACTGGATTTGTTTGACAAGAAAATTATTCCCAAGCCAGGTTGTAACTGGGATCTGCCTTATTTAGATCCAAGTAAGACAACATTCCAGCTCTATGTAATGGTTGATTATCATATTAATTAACAAATATAGACAAAATTGTTATTGTTGCCCATGATACCTTGACAGGCCTCAGTTTTGATATCCTTAGTATAAATGGATCTAGTTTTTAAAAATAAATATTTTTACCACATATGTACAACTTGAAGTTTTTCTTGCAGCCTTAATCCAATAAATGAACTCTGTTATTTCAGACTTCTCTCTAAACAACTGGTACAGTACCATGCAGTTAGCCATTGGTTCCCAGCTCTCCAGACTCAATGCTGCTAAGCTGCTGGAGGAGTTAGGTGTCGCTCAGTTCCTGAACAGGGAGCCTTGTGAGAGATCCAGCTCCGTCTATAGCCCCTCTGTAGATGGTTGGAAAACTGGTTGGCTTATTTTTAGTGGCAATTTTTTCAAGATGATCATTTTGTATTTACATGTATATTCACTAACTCTATTGTTCAATAATTGAATTAAGTTTTTCATGAGCAGGCAGTCTGGCGTAATTATTGGAAAATAAAGGTCTTGCAAATAAAAAGTGTAATCTACAGTATTGCATGAAGTACATGCATATCTTAATGGAGCTAATGTTTTCAGCTGTAACTTCATAAGATTGAAGAGTAAATGAATGATTTACTGACAACTGTGATTGAAGAAGTCAAATAATGTGTAATGCATGCATTTGTATTTTGTTTTGTTTTTTTTTGCAGACTGTCAGATGTCTGTAAACACTACTGCCCTGTCAGGTGATGTGACCTGTCTAATTAAGGACACATGTACCAGTGTTAGCTGTTGTATGGATGTCAATTTCCTACAGAGGGCATTTGAGGCATATGTAACTGTAGACCCTTGTAACAACTATCTTGAAGTTGGCATTGAGAAGTTAAATTTCAATATCAGCTTGAAGGACTTCACTTTTGGTAAGTATTCCGTTGAAAATTTTACAAACTCTTTTGTTACATAAATTTCACAAAAGATTTTTCAGCTCTAGTTGTCTGTCACCATTGTTAATAGATGAACTTATATTTCTTGCATTTCTAATCAAACTAATTTATTGTATACAATTTGTCATTTTCAGGAAGCACAGGAAAGTTTTATCTAAATGGCATTGTTCGCATTGAGTAAGTTTATTTTATTACCGGTAGTTTATTTTATCATCCCAGTAACAGTCCATAATTGTATAATAAATGTAGTGAATTTATGTTTCTGTATGAAAAAATTCCTCTCCTTGATAGTTACACAATTGAGGACTTGGAAGTGGAAAGACAGTTTAGGGTGTCTCTAGTTTTGAAAGTCTGTTTTGAAGCCACAGATGATAGTCAGTGTATTCTAAGTTTGGATGTACTAAATGGAACTTTGCTACCCAAGTCTATTTGTGACTGGGCTGCTGGGTTTTCAACACCAAGTAAGTATGCAGAAAAAAGATTAAAAAAATTTTATATTTATAGAAATTGTTTGGATAAATGTGGTATATAACAACTTTCTATTTGTCGTCTTAGATAATAAAAAAAGATTACATTGAAATGCTTATGACTTTTATTTTACAGACTTTGATATTAACCAGTGGTACACAGCTGAGAATATCAACCCTAACACAGTACTAAGCCTTATAGACAGGAGGAAACTACTGAACAAACTTGGAATCGGTTCTTATCTCAGTGTCAACCCTTGTTCTTTTACATCTGAAATGTTCAGTCCAGCCAATAGCAAAGGATGGAAAAATGGCAAGTTCATTGTTTGAGTGGGGTTTTATTCTGTTATCAGGGATTCTAGGGCAGAAGCAATTGAAGTTTTGGGAGGGGGAATATTGGCATTTTCCCCCCAAACTCTGGACATGAAAATTAGAGGAAATAAAAGAAAAACACATCTGATTACTGTAGTAAACCAAATTTGATCTGTTAAAGAGTGATGGAAATTTTTCTAGAGAATTAAAAGTAAGAGCCAAAATTGAAATATAATGCATTTACATGTATGACTAAACTCAAATGCACTTGCTGGCTTAGACAATTTACTCTTCTAATAATGAGGAAAATATTCACAAAGGAAAATGCTTGTAAAACAAAGTGTCCCTGATTTACAAACAGAACTCTAAATGAGAATCGATACTAGGGGACTTGCATTTTTAGGTATTTTCTGCCTTTTTGTACAGATTGTAAAAAGGATCTGTCAGCAGATGTTCCAGCCCTCCCTGCCTTTGCCCGTTGTAACATAGCCTCCTACTGTTCAGGAGTCACTTGCTGCCTGGCTGAAAACACTGTCCTGGGTACACATTTCACTGCAGGAGTCCATATGGATGACTGTAATCATGTCCTGACCATTTATGTAGAACAACTCACTGTTAAAGTCAGTCTTAATGGATACAGTTTTGGTAAGATCACTCTGAATATCAGAACGTTATTTGTAGGAGGAACCCTCACAAGTCCAATATACATTTCATGTGATGAATTACTTAATACATTTTTCATTTTTGAATGGTTTCTATGCCGTTATGCTTTACAATTCATTTGTCCTTGTAAAACTTGTATGTCAACTATGTTTCCAGGTGTCACTGAGAAGCGCTATTTGATGAGTGTTGTACAGTTTGAGTAAGTATGAATCAGTTGTTTTGCTGAATCCTTTTAGTTAAGTTGTATGGTTGCAGTCATATGGTTGCAAGCAAAAAAATAAAAATGGACTAATCAAGGAAAAAAAAATTAATTCATTTGATTTTTGTTAGGTTCAACATTGTTGATGTGCCTGGAGAGAAAAGCTACAAAATTTCTCTTAGTATTGCCATCTGTTATGGTGTGGGACCATGTGTTCTGGACAAAACCAATCTACTCACAGATTACAAGCTTCCAAAATCTCTATGTGAATGGGGATCTGGATTCAATATTCCAAGTAAAGCACACAAATAATCTGTATACTTGTGGTGTAACAAGTTATTAAATGAAATTTAAGTTTTGAGAAGAAATTTTGCCTATTAGATTTCCAGATACTTAAATGTACTAGAAATAAAATAAAAAAGTCTTTGTGTTTCAGATTTCTCTGGAGTGTCTTGGATGACAGCTAAGAACCTGGCTGTGTCTGCAGCACTATCTTTGGCTGATTCTGACTCTCTTTTGTCTTTGCTGGGAATGGACCAATATCTGTACAATGCACCAGACCAGTGTGTGAGAACAGCAGCTCCATACATTCCTAGCACAAATGGCTGGAAAAATGGTCAGTAGGAAAGTTAACTTTTTTAAAGAATCTAACAAGTAACTACCATGAATACTGATAAGCCTGATGCTTATTCTTTATTTACTTCAGCTTGTGCAGTGCAAGTGATTAAAAACAATATTTTTGTCAACTATTTTTAGATGCTGAAATGCTGATTCTCAATTGAATTCTTTTCAGACTGCCCTAATGCCTCTGTTCCGGTTGCCTTGCCAGACAAGGTGTCCTGTCTAATCCCCAGTATATGTACAGGAATAGACTGCTGTGCTGAGGTGGATTTCCTGGCGGGGCGAACCATCAGGGCTCAGGTGCTACTGGATCCTTGTCAGGCAATCATGAGTTTGAACCTTGAAAAGATGCAATACAACATCACACTGTTTGATTATGATTATGGAACTACAGACCATTTCTCTCTTCAAGGAGCCTTTAGATTAGAGTAAGTTTCCTTTATATCATTAGCCATACATTTTATGAATATATTTGAGCTCACCAATGACATGTAGTTCATGTATAAACATATACATTTTGTCTGAATAATTTGATGCACTGTATTTAAAAATGTATTTGACCACTAATTGTATAGATCTGACCGACTAAAAGATGTGCATCTTTTGTTTTAGTTTAGATGTTAATTTTCAACTTACTGTCTTGATATTTTTTATTATTTTTTTTTTGCAGCTTTAACCTACAGAACTTGAAGATACAGAGGAAGTACCTTCTGAATTTGAACCTGAGCTTGTGCCTGGAGGCAGCTAATCCTAATGACTGTGTTTTCTCTGCCCCTATATTTGAGAATGCCATCCTTCCTAAGAACCCATGCAGTATTGACCTGAATTATATAAATCCAGGTAAGGCATTTGCATTTGTAAATCCTTTGAATTAATACCTACATAATAAAAGAAATTATATCATTTTTGACTGTTTAATGCAAAAATATGTTTCTCAGTTCTATGTCAACATATTCTATTGTAGGTTTTGATTTGTCAGCATGGAAAACAGCGAACAGTTTTGGAGCTTTACTGACAAGAGAGCAGAGTTTGTTGTTATTGAGAGAGCTGGGTATTGAGGAGTATGTAGGAGTAGGCTGTTCTAGGACTGCCACTCCTTACAGCCCTGAAACACACCCAGGCTGGAATGTCTCCTCAGGTAATGGGGATCAAAGATTTTACTTTTCTCTAATTATTAATTTTCTCTTGATTCTCCTAGATGTAGAATTGCCTTTCACAGATCTTTTTTTTTGGATATACAGACTAGATTTTCTTTTATTCTTCCAAAATTCACTTAACATTTTGAAATTTCGATTCCAGGCTGTTCCCTGACACCCCCTAGCCTGCCTAGCGGTAAGATCAGCTGTTACGTTGGCTCTACCTGTACCAGTGTGTCCTGCTGTGTGGATGATGACCTCACTAAGCTGACCTATCAGATGTCTCTGTACATTGACACTTGTGCTGAGAATATGATCATTAAGCTGGAGAAGATGTCCTACACTGTGTCTCTGTTTGATTATCAGATGGGAACCAAAGGCACGGCTAAACTGTTTGGGGTTCTTGTTGTGGAGTAAGTCATTTTCTAGCATCAAGTGACTTTGAAGATGCGATCTAAACTTTTCCTTTCCAGGCAAAATGTCATCAAACATATAAAAAGTCATTAAACCTATAAAAAAAATGTTATTAGACGCAAATTCTAAATATTTCAAGGTTTTCTTTTAAAGAAATTGAAGTGTAATCTTTTTAAGGTAATTAGTGTGTATTTAAGGTACATTATTACTCTGATAAGAGAGATAACTCTTAATGACACAAATGTATATTATTCCTTTATAGATTTGTCAAGTTTAAGTGCCTTTTTTGTCAAATTTTGCCCCGCAAGCCTTGCTATAATTGTTTGTATTTTATTCAGCATATACATTTCCTTTGAAAATTCATAAAAGTTAAAGAAAAATTTCATATGAGTGAGCAGAGGGTTTATGAACCTTAACAGGCAAATGGAAATGGGTTGAATCACTTTGAAATGTATCTCTACTTGTTTCTTTCAGGTATGTGATAGATGACTTGACCCTGACGGGACAGTTTGTGGTGGACCTGAAGATGAAGATGTGCTACAGCAGTGGTGCTAGCTGTGAACTGGACATCACTGTACTTCAGGGATTCAAGCTCCCCAAACCCCAGTGTAACTTTGCTGGAGGAGTGTTTGCAATTAAAGGTACTGCAGTATGCTTAAACTTATCATATGATATGACCTATTAAGTTTCCCATAGGAGCAAACCATGTGTTTTGTGCCTGTTAATTTAAAGCAAATTATTTTTAGCCAGCAATTTTGGATAGATATTGTAGTCATGTAATGTAAAGGTATTAGCACCAGATGAGTGCGTATTTTCTTGTTTCAGACTTTTCATTGAGTAAATGGCTAACGGACAAGAAAGCAGAAATACAAGGAGCCAGTCTGGAACAGTGGGCCATTGATCTCCTGAAATCAGAGCTTAAAATCTCTAACTTCCTCCTCAATCCTGCCTGTAGTAGAAACAGTCTGGGTGCTGGAGATGGAAACTGGAATCTGGCTGGTGAATCTTTACTTTTATTTCTTTAATACTTCATTGGTTAAAAGCATTGCATAGAATGTGTCAAATTTGGTCCATATTAAACACTATTTTTTTGTTTTGAGATGACTCTCATGCCTTTTAACTTGCTCTTTAAACTGGAAAAATTGTGATATGTTTTACCATAGTAATACATTCAGTGTTGATTTGTTCTAGCCTGCCCCAATGCTCCAAGCATTCCTGCTCTTCCGAGTCACACATCCTGTTCACTCACTTCCTACTGCTCTGGAGTTACCTGTTGTACTGATGTGGCTCTGTTGAAAACCTCCATTCAGTCCGAAGTTAAAATTGATCGCTGTAAAGGCAAGGTCTTCATCAGACTGGAGAAGTTGGAGGCTACCATCATTCTGACCAAGTTTGAATTCTCCACCTGGCAGAAGTATACACTGCAGAATGTTTTCCGATTAGAGTAAGTTACTACTTCTAGAGAAGAAAAGTTCATAATAAAGTGAAGTAATTCAAAAGTCTGCGAGATAAAAATTTGGATGAAGATTTTTAAATGCAAAAATAATATTTTATTGAACAAGAATTTCATTTGAAAGTTTTGATAATAAAGTCCTATGAATTGTTTCCAGGTATAAGATTGATTTCTTATCTGCTGAGGGTGTGTTTCTGTTCAACATGAAGATAAGTGCCTGTTTTGAGAGCTCTGGAGATTGTAGACTCAGCTTCCCAGTAATGACTGATGTCAAAGTGCCTTTCCTTGACTGCAATTTCAAAACTTTGCCATATGCTATACCAGGCAAGAGGATGTTCATATAACTATTAGAAATCAATACAATATCTACTGTATAAAACTACTGTACCTGTTACAATTATAACATGTTTAATTGTAAGATTTCAGTTTTTCATCCAGAAATACATGCACCAAAAAAGTATACTATTTATTTGGTTACATACATGTTCATACATATGCATTATGATAACTTTAAGTTTTTACAGATCTATGCATTTTGTTAATAACTTTGATGCTTTCAGGCTTCACCTTCAGTAATTTCCTGACAAGTAAAGGTCTGCCACCCTCAACATCAGTTCTAACAAGCTTGATAGCAGAACAGCTTCTTGAAGAGCTGGGAATAGGAGGATTTTTTAAGGCTACTTCTTGTAGCAGAGCCAGTTATACAGCAGCTCTGGCATCAGGCTTTGAAATAGGTAGCTTAGATTTTACAGGTGTATTTGTAAAGATGTCTGTTAAATTCGACTTGATTTAAATTGAATTTTTCTTATTCACAAATTTAATTATTGATATTTTTGCAAATTTTCTGCTCTGTGTCACAGGTAAATTTAAGATATATGATACTTCTGTTTTCTTTCAGACTCTGGATGCCGAGAGAATATCTCTCCCTTCCTCTCAGCTCTGCCTGGTAATACAAACTGTAGGATATCCTCCTCCTGTACTGGGATCAGCTGTTGCACTGATGTTTCCACCATTGGAAGGACACTGCAGTACAACATTGATATTGATGCCTGTTCTCACACTCTCATCCTGGCTATAGAGGATTTCAGCTTCAATATATCACTTATTGACTTCAAGTTTGGCATTGAACAGAAGTTTACCATTGATCAAGTTTTCTCACTGGAGTAAGTTCTTGCAATTTTATTTACAATAAAATATGACTATTTTATGTCCATTTACAAATTTTCATTATTATGTAAGGTACATACATATATCTTTACATATGCTATTGTGACTTAAATTTAAGGGATATGTTTTAAGGTACAAAATAACAGATTTAAGTGGACACAGACAGTTCCTGATTGATGCTAAACTAAGTGTGTGCTTCAATGACCCTTCACCATGTGTTATACAAGGCACTCTTCTCAGTAACTACCTGGTCACAAAGCCATCATGTGCCTGGTACACAGGATTTTGGAAGTCAGGTCAGTTTGCATTAATCTTGAAAGTATATGATATGATAGTCAGTTCTGTTAATTTGATTTATTATACTGTAAATCACTTTTTTTTCGCGAGAATTTTATTTTCGCGTAATTACGCGAGACAGTGAGCACGCGAAAATTTCATTCTCGCGTATAATAGTATTTCTTAAGATTATAGAGAAATATTAACAATTCGTGAAAATTATGTCTCGCTTATAAAGAGTCAATGACTATCTTGCGAAAATAAGGTGTCGCGAAAATTTAGTGATCTACAGTATTTAATTAAGAAAAGGCTCTTGGTATTTATGTACATGTAATTGATCTGTTTCCATTTTGCAGATTTCTCACTGTCCTCATATATTTCTACCAATAACTTGCCAAGTGTTGGGCAGCTGAGTTCCAGTCATGTCTCTAAGCTATTGGAGATTCTTGGAATTTCAAAATACATGAAGCAACCTTCTTGTGAAAAAGATTCTGGAATATATGAAGATGCTTACCAAGGGTGGAAGTCAGGTAAAGGACATATGTTGTTTTCTCCCCTGTTGGTTGTAGAAATCATTCTATTGATGCATACTGTGAATGGTTATGTCCTTGCAACAAGTTTCCTAACAGTCAGAAGTATTAAAAGCCTAACTTTTAGCAAATTTCATAACATCGAAACATAACCATAGGAAATTTTCAGTGTGACTTCTTTTTGAGCTTAAGTATGTATTGGACATAATTTCAGAATGTTTGAGGGACAGCTCTGTCAGCAAACCTGTGATTGATGATAACCTGGCTACCTGTATCCTGCAGGAGATGTGCACAGGTGTGCAGTGCTGTGTCAGTGTACCCAGGTTTGGGCTTTCAGTGGAGACCTTTATACAGATCAGTGCCTGTGAACACCAGCTGAGAGTGGGAATTGACAACCTGAAATTCAACAGGAGTCTGTATGGATACACATTCGGGAACAAGGAGCAGTTTGACTTGTATGGTTTTGTGGTCATTGAGTAAGTTTTACTTTGAATTATTTTCAACCTATTCGTTTAAATTCTTATGAGGCTATAATTTTTCATATTGTTTAGTAATATAAAGGGACATTACCTTAGGTTATGATTGCTACTTTCTGGAATAAGTATTACTTTAATCATAGTTGATGGGTTTGATCATTTTATTTCAGCTTTATCATAACAGATCTGAAGTTTGAGGGTACCGATGGTCACTACCTGGTCAATCTTAACATCAGTCTTTGTTATGAAGCAGGACAGCCTTGTGAAGTAGTGATTCCAGTGTTTGAAAATTCAGCTCTTCCTAAGGAAATTTGCAACAGAAGACAAGATTTTCTAGACCCAAGTAAGAACTAAGAACTTTCTTCCAATATTATGTACATGTACCTATTGAAAACAATATTAGACAGGTTTATATAGAAGGGAAAAAATCAGTACTTCAGTGTGTGTTGATGTGCTTTTTCTTCAATGATTGAAGGATGTTTTTTTCTGAAATGATTTCTAAAATTTGTTCAGCTTTCTCCCTGGCTAAATGGAAAACACGACTTGGACTGTCAGGCCCCACACTGGAGATCCATTACATCAGACAGCTTCTACAAGACTTGGGAGTCGCCACATATCTGAAAAATTCCAGCAGCAAATGTGACTGGTCAAAGTCTCCTTATAACACAGCTGATAGCAATGGATGGACAGACAGTAAGTCCAAAAAAAATCTTTTTTAAATATTTGAAATATTTTGAAACCTTTTCTCAGTAGAGCATTATGAATAGACAGTGAACAATAAATAAATGATCAGGTTTAGTTTTAAAAGAAAGGTTTTAAGGTCTGACAACTCATATTACACATTCATAATCATTATCTTCTGATTGATTTCAAAATGTCTATATTTGATTAAAAGTCATTGCGTGCAGGTCTACCCCATGCTGTATATCATTCTTGAACATGTCATCTGACTGATTTTTAGTGGAATTTATCACAAAGGAAGAGCACATTATGTTACATTGATTAAACATATCATGCAATTTAATACATGTAGTAATAATTCTTTGCTTCTTAAGAATTTTTGATTATCATATGATTAATGCTACCTAATTTTAAAAAAATTGTTTAGATTGCACCACACCTACTGGAGGGCTTACTTCCCTTGGTGCTAAAACAAAGTGTGCCATCTCGGACTCCTGTTCTGATGTACATTGTTGTGTACAGTCTGACACAATACAAGACACACTGGAGGCCTACATTAATGTGGATTCCTGCAATGGGAAGATAGCTGTGGGTATTGAGAAGTTCCACTGGACTGACAGACTACTTGGTTATGAGTTTGGAAAAGTCAGACATTTATCAATGCTGGGTGTTGTAAATCTCGAGTAAGTCTCATAATAAAATCAGAGTAAAATGGAATATTTATATATTTTCTAAACTTCAAGTTTTTTTTTTATTAAATCTCAGTTGTTGTAGTTTTTATCCAGTCTTGAACTATAACAATATGTTCAATCCATGCTACATGTATATGTATTTAATAAGAATTTATTTTTTAAATTAATGCAGAAGTTTGAAAAAATGCAGTGTACATAAAATTAAAATATTTCTAATCCCTGATCTTCATTTACAGTTACTCCATAGTGGATCTGGATGCAGAGAATGTGTTTGCTGTCAGTATGAACCTGAGTGTCTGTTATGAGTCAGCTGGACCCTGTGAACTCAGTATCCCAATATTCAATGAACATAGACTCAATAAACCAACATGTAACTGGACTAGAGGGTTTGCTGTCAACAGTAAGTTTATCCTAATACTTGAATAGACAAATTCAAGGAATTTTCCCTCTAACCATCTGACTTGATATTATATCTATTCCAAATGATGCAGTCATATACTGTTAAGTCTTGATGATTTAGACATATTCTCAAGCAAATTGTTCAGATTTATGATCATTAAACATACCTTTTTATAGTTGTTAAATTTAAATATTGCTAGACATTCTGTGTCCATTCTGTGCCCAACAAACTTCATCCATAAAGTATCTGAGTGTTTGGTATACTAACATTCAATGATTAGCATTTCTTGAATAATCTTGTAGACTTCTCTAAAGAAAAGTGGTTGGGATCACGTGGATACACTGTAAATGACACACTGCCTTCTTATGTCATTTCGGAGTTGTTACATGACCTTGACATTATCCAGTATTTGGGAGATTCCAGCTGTAACAGGAAATCAATTCCATTCTATCCCAATAGAAATGGATGGAATACTGGTGAGAGAGTAAAACTTTGCAGTCTTATAACATAAGAATTGACCACTTAATTGTAACATATTCATTAATTACATGAAAATGAAACCAAAAGTTGGAAATATACAGTAAAACATGCTTACAATCAACATGCTTATAATGAATTGATGTTTAAAGTGGAGTGATTTTCATTCCCTGTTGGTTTTAAACATATCATGAAGCTAACTGATATTAAAAATTACATTTAAAACAAAGCAAAATTGTCTGTCTCTGGCACTTTGGTATAAGCGTGTTTTACCGTAATTTATTACATTAGCAGTGAATATCACTATTGGTCATGCTGTATTTTTTTGTCTTAGGTTGTGACAGACCAGTAAGCTTGGCTCCCATTGGTTCCGACACCACTTGTCATCTGTTTAGTTTCTGTACAGGAGTACGGTGCTGCTCTGATCTGCCCCAGCTTCAGAGATCCTTCAACACCTGGTTACTCATAGACCACTGTAACTACAAACTCAGCATCGGCATTGAGAGATTTGCTGTCAATGCTAGTCTTCATGACTTCAAATTTGGGAGGAAGGAAATGATAAATCTTAATGGAGTTGTCAGACTACAGTAAGTGTCTGTTTACATTTTATATAATAATAGAGATGCACATTTAATCTTTGATCAACCAAATAAAAGAGATGCACATTTAATTTTTGTTCTACCTTGTGGATGGGTAAATAGAATTTGTAGTAACTGGACAGCAGTAAATAAAGATTCAGACAAGATTGTTGTTTAACAATGCACTACCTTTATTTGCACATATCTAGTGTGCAGTAAAAGTTATGTTTATTTTTTCATAGGTATGAAATCAATGACCTACCAACTGAGAGGAAGTTTTTGGTGAATCTGAATCTACAAATCTGTTTTGAGTCCAACAAACCATGCTCAATAGACATTCCAATATTTACCAACACAAAACTACCCAAAAAGCCATGTGATTGGACCACAGACTTCATTGATGATGGTAAGAGAACAAAATTACCTATAAAAATTACAGGTTTAAACTACATTTTCAATTTCAGTCCATTGCCCATCTTATTATAATATTGGTAAACTAATTTAGAGTTAATTAGCTGTTTTATAGCTAAAGGACCTTTTTTCTGCAAGCCAATGCAGTACAGACAATTTTCAAGAAATTGATGATTTTGACATAATGATTGATATTGTAGCATTTTCATTCAACTCCTGGAAGGCCACCAGAGGAATCACAACAGCTGGCCTCTCTGCGAATCAGCAAACAGAATTAATGGAGGACCTGGGACTCTCACAATTTGTTAATGAAGATGTTCAGAAATGCAGCAGTAGCAAAGCACCATTTACTGGAGCTGTCAACAACTGGAAAAATGGTGGGTATTTTATATGAATTTTTTTATCCCATGCAAAAAGTGGATTGCTTCTTAACTTTTTTAATAAGTGCTATTTTATGTAGACGTGCAATATTTAATGTGTTATTTCTTACATTACAGAGTGTCCTCAGTCCCTCAAATCTGCCCTGCCATCTCTGTCTGGTCAGCCCATCACCTGCCATATCGACTCCTCCTGTGGTGGTCTCCAGTGCTGTATAGATGTGGCTTCCCTCAGCACCACCTTTACCACCAGACTGGAGGTGGACCCCTGTAACTATAAGATGACTGTGGGCATTGAGAAACTGACCTTCTCTAAGGACCTTTTCACTTATGATTGGGGACAGGAGGAACAAATGTGGATGTTTGGTGTAGTGCGAATGAAGTAAAAAATGCCTTTGATTGCACATTGATAAGAATGCAGATGCATGTATATTAGACTATTGGCCACATTTTTTTAAAATCTTGGACAACTTTGTGTACATGAAGTGCATTTCACAAATTTTCTATTTTAGGTTTAAAACGGTTGACCTATACACAGAGGGATATTTTCTGATTGACCTGAAATTAGAGGTGTGCCTAGAAGCCAGCCAGATCTCTCCCTGTGGATTATCAGTAGATATACTGAAGAACTTTTACTTACCAAAGAAAACTTGTGTATGGGATGCACCCTTCATCACCCCAGGTAAATTGAATACATGTATTGTAAACACTGAAGAGAAATTCTAATGTGTTAGACATATACAATAAATTTTTATCAGAAAGCCATTTCATTCATATTGGAACCACAAAATTATTTCTCATTATCCTGTAAATTTTACGATGATCCACAAAAAAATAGCCCATTTAATTGAAGTGCCTTACAGTAAACTAGTTTTAGACTCAACTTTGATATTTCAACCCCTCACATATCAAGTAACCATATTCAAGATAAATAGGTTTGACTGTATAGTTTCATTTTGTTTCAGGTTTTAATTTAACATCATGGAGGGCTACAGAGGGAGTATCTAACTCTGTACCTATGGAGAGCGGGGCTGTGGACAATCTGCTGTCAGATCTCAACATAGCAGGCTTCCAACTGTTTCCAGCCTGCTCCCACACAGACAGTACTTACCAAACAGCTACCACAGACTGGGGAAAATGTAAGATAATAGTATATTCTCTGTACAGTACATAGCTTAATAATTCTGGATTACTGTATGTGTACTTTAAAAAGCAGGAAATCATTTCATATACAATACACTGAATGGACATGTGTAGCGCTAATTTATGATTATGCCAACAACTCCATACCCAGTAATTGGGCTAAATTTTTAATACCCCAATTTATGCAGATGTAAAGTAGCTATCCACAATTCTTTGAAAAATCTCGTACATTTTGATAACTAATTGTGTAATACTATTCTGATTACTGGTAAATACAACCCTGTAAGTGAAATATAGAGTCATCTTACAAATGATGAAAATATTTCAATTTCTTATTTACTAAAAAATTAAGAAACATATAGACATTCAGAGGCAACTTGTCCAAAGGTCTGAGCCAAATTTAAAGATCAAACTCATTGCTATAAAGGATATTGCTTAACTTTGTATGACTTCATCAGGCTATTTTACCATTAATATAATAAAAGATAAAATACATGTAGTTTATGAAAAATTGGCTATTTTGCTGGTAACTGGCTTTCACACTTTTACCATGGTAAAAGAGCTGATTCTTACAATTCCTGTAACCGAGTTTTCAATTACCTTACCAGATTGCCCAGAAGAAGTTCAGACAACCCTAGCTTCCCTGTCAGACCAGGCTCTGTGTGCTGTCTCTACCTCCTGTACTGGCATCAGGTGCTGTGTCGCCGTACCACTTCTCAACAAGACATTCGAAGTCAGTTTGGATATTGACGAATCCTACAACAAAATGGAAGTTAGTGTGGAGAAGATTCAAAGAAGGCAGTCCCTTGTAGGATACACATTTAATACCCAGGAGACGTTAAGTGTTCACGGAGTTTTCAAACTGATGTAAGTGACCTCTTAATTGATCGAAGTAACCCCTATGGTATAGAATCTCTGATGATGTAATGACTTTTTGTCAATGAAATGAATGTATATTAATTACAAATATGACCTCCTGTACCAGACACAAATTATGCCATTTATAAATAGTAATGCTGTTCATTTATGGTAAAAAAAAACATTTCAGTACATGTAATGAAAGAAAATTTATTGCATTAATTCCTCAAATGCACAATTACATCATTAATGATTTTATACCATTAATGGTTTCTTGAATGGATTTAGAGAAAGAGTTTTGATTATTCCCTTCTTATTACCAGTATGGAAGAACAAATCCGATGTATCTTACTTTCTGCTTTGATAGATACAAAGTGAATGACCTGGTGAATGGCAATATGTTTGATGTGTCCATGACGGCCCAGGCCTGTTTTGTGGAGGGAGGGGACTGTGAACTGAACCTCCCCATTCTGACCAATGCTCTGATACCTAAATCTGGAAGACAATGGAATGACCCATACACTACCAAAGGTAGCTGGAATTTCACTCACATGAAGTCATTGAATCACCTTTACTTTGTTTCTTTAAGTTTTGTTTTTCTGGTTATTCTTTAATACATGCATTGGATACTATTGACTATGCTTTATCAGTTGATCTTGCATTGCCAGGTGAACTTCAGATTAAAAAGTATGGTTTCATTATAAAGGGATGGCAGCATCTTTATGTAAAAATTTCCTTTCTTTATAAACTTTTTGCTTGGAACATTGTTTGTATTTTACAAAAGGATCCTTATGTTGAAGATTATGTATTTAGCCATTTATTTTTATTCTATGACATGTTATAAACATAATTAGAACAAGGTGTATAATGGTAATTGAAAGGTGACTCTGAAAGGTAAACTTATTGTATGAAGAAAAGATAATTTAGTTTAATAGTATTGTATACTTTTTCCTGTTATTTAATGGTTTGTAAGAGTATCAAAGTTAATAAACTTCATTGCTGTTGTAATATTTGCTGATGCCTATTTCAGATTCCCTGAGTCAATGGTTGAGTGAGAGATCTATAGCAGCTGGTACCGTATTACCTGACTACAGAGTCAGTGACTTATTTGAGACCTTCTCCTTGAAGCCATATCTCAAGTCACCTGCCTGTAACAGAGCAAGTGCTCCATATTCTGGTGCTGACCCCAATGGATGGAAAAATGGTAATTTAAGTGATAAAAACTTCCATGTATATGATGAAAGATTTCTTGTTGATTTGTAATTGAAAGACATCAAATTACCATGTCACACATTATATGATATATTACATATTTCACCTTGTTTCAGTGTATAGGTAAAATGCTAGACAGACATGCTTTTGTATCAAAAAAAGATACTTGGTCATCCTCTTGAAACTGAACTCACTTTCTGCAGTTTGTATTCTGCTCATGTTCAGGCTCTGTACTGATTCTGGATCTTGTAATTTTGAATTAATGTTACGTAATGGCCTTGTTTGTTTTCAGTTTTTTAATCTGTATAAAGGATTAATTAAAGATCAATGTCAAATCCCCCTCAAATAAACTATTTTTCTGTTGTTTGTAGACTGTGCAGCAGTGAGTGGCCTGTCCTCCTTGAGCTCAGATCCTTTGAACTGTTACTTAGACAGCAGCTGTAACAAGGTGTCCTGTTGTGTGGATTCAACATTTACCTCCAGAACATTTGAAGCAGTTATGGACGTAGACCCTTGTACCAGAATGCTAACACTGGAAATTGAAGGCTTGAAAGCAACCATCCCATGGTCTGAAATCAAATGGGGTATATGTTTACTTGTATTTTGTATACACTGCTATCTTACTTTTCCCATGCATAACTTTTTTTCTAAATACTAGTTTTTCACGTCTTATTTCCATTTTAAGGTACACCCAGTCATTTCTATCTGTACCGTGTTGTTAGAATTGAGTAAGTATCTGATGTTTTTATTGCCTTTAAGTTATTCAATTGGAAAATTTGATCTGAATATACTAGATATGTAATTGTTTCATCGGCATGGAAATTTTTATTAAGCTATGTCATCCATGACCTGTATGCAGAAGATTACTTCCTGGTGGATATGAAATTATCTATGTGTTGGGAGCTGTATGGAGATTGTGCCTTTGTGTCCACTGTTTTCCAAAATGCATTCCTTCCAAAGAGATCTTGCCCTGGCAACATGGGGTTCAAGACAGGAGGTATGTAGTTATATTTTCTTAAGCTTAATTGTTGTCAGCTTACACTAATATGTAATTTATATGGAGAAATAGTTAATAATGTAGAAATAATATATGAATATCAGAGATAACATAGGTCAATCGTCTTTTACAGCATTCTCCCTTAGCACTTATGCCTCCACCAATGGGCTTGACCAGAACAATCTCCAGGGAAATGACCTGGCCTACCTGTATAATTACCTGGAAATTTCTAGTTACCTGGACAGCACCTCCTGTAACAGAACTGATAGCAAGTATACACCTAGCACTGATGGATGGAAGAATGGTAAGTGATAATTAGTCTTATTAAATGTATTTCTATTGGTCACAAAACCGTGTTCAATCTATAATTTAAGAACCTTTGATTGGAATAGATTCAACCTTAAATAGTAGCTATGGATGTGTCATGACCTTGACTTTGTCATATCAAAGGTCAAGGATAGAAGGTCGAAGATATAGAATTTCTGACCCATTAGGGATTTGAAGAAGGAAATATCTATTTTGGCAAAGGAAAAAATGTACAATAATTATCAATTTGATCACTATTTTTACATGCTTAATATTTTCATTTCAATATAAGGAATCTTCTTTTTCTTTGCAGATTGTTCTGCCAACTTAACCTCTGTGCTGCCAGTACTAGGTCCTGAAACAAACTGTGTGATGGATTCCTCATGTACCAGTGTAGACTGCTGTATGGAGATTGGCAAGCTGTCATCCCGCCCAGTGAACTTTCACCTCTCTCTGGATGACTGTGATTGGAAGATCAGTTATGGAATTGACAGTTTTGTTATCAAGCCCACTGTTCTTTATAACTTTACTTTTGATCAGTGGAATGAATTCTGGATGAGAGGAGTATTCAGAATGAAGTAAGGAAATTTTGATTTGTGATAATTGAGTGATGTATTGTTATAAAAATTATTGGCTTTATATCATAAATAAATTTCTTTTTATCTTAGATTTGACTTTTGAACAAATATTTTTTACAGGTTCAAAGTTACAGATCTTACTGGACTGAACAAGTTTAGGGTCAGCTTGGTCTTAAATGTATGCTTTGAGAGTGCAGGTGCTTGTGAAGTAAATCAAGTCGTGCTTAACAATGCTGTATTACCTAAACCCCAGTGTGATCTCAATATAGGAAATCAAGGGAAAGGTAGGTGTTCATATATTATAGCACTGTCATATTTCAGCATTTAGACAATGATCTGCTTGCTGCTTTGTAAAGCTGCTTACATATGTTACAGACTGAGACACAATTGTCAAGAAACCCATTTGGATATATCAGTAGTTGGATATCAAAAAGATATCCAGTGAATGATATCCACAGGATATATGTGGGAGAAAGATTTTTTGGCAAAGAAGTTTTAAGTAATGTTAACTTTTTTAGATTTTGTGCTTAATAACTGGAAGAATGAAAAGGGTGTAACCAGCATGGATGAGACTATTATTGCCAGACTGGAGGAGGAATTAGGAATATTTGGTTACCTACACAAAACAGGAGATGTTTGTAATAAAACTGCAGGAATATTTGCATCACCAGCAACTGGATGGACCAATGGTAAATTGAATCACTAACTTAATAAGAATACATGCAGTATTCTGATAGAAATCTTTCATAGTAAATTTCTTAAAAATAATAGATGTTCATCTTTCAATGAAGTGTGTGTTTGTGTAATTATAATGTTCATTTTGTATTGTAACCAAGTGTTTTAACCAATAAAGAGTCTGATTACTGTGTTGCAGATTGTCCCAGTGTTTTACCGATTTCTCTACCCGTGGTCAGTGGTCCCTTGACCTGTAACCTGGGGTCATCCTGCTCAAAACTGACCTGTTGTATCTACACAGAGGCTCTGTCCAAACATATAACAACCTTCCTGGACTTGGACTTCTGTAATGACAAACTGACTGTAGGCATAGACAGGTTCTCTCGAGAAATGAAACTGAGTACTTACCAGTCCTGGGGTATGTGTACAGTTACATTTTCTCCTAAGTCATCCTAGTACATGTACTTGTATATCTGAATACTCATTAGTGCAGTTGTACATGAAATATTTTGTTTCGCAGGTCAGCAACAAACATTGGACTTTAGTGGGATCTTTCAAACCAAGTATGTCTTTAATTTCTTTTTCAAAACATAACTGTGACTGTCCGAGTTTTCATAGAGAATGTTTTTTCTTAATTAGAACGGATCATTGAAGCATTTCACATGTATGTTATATTTTGTTCCTAGTTTTACCCTGGAGGATTTGCCTAACACATAATTCGTGTCCGGTCCATATCTTTCTTATGGATAAACTTGGTAGGTTCTCATTTCACTGAAAGATTGCCCATGACCCAAGGGTGTGTCATGACCTTGACCCAAGGTCATTTGGGGTAGTTCAAGGTCACTGGAAGAAAAATATCATAATTCGTGTCCGGTCCATATCTTTCTTATGGATAAACTTGGTAGGTTCTCATTTCACTGAAAGATTGCCCATGACCCAAGGGTGTGTCATGACCTTTACCCAAGATTATCTGGGGAAGTTCAAGGTCACTGGAATAAAAATTTCATAATTGGTGTTTGATACATATTTTTATTATGGAAAAACTTACTTCTGAAAAACCCAGCGGGGGGTATTTTGTCCCGTTTGGACAGTTCTGGTTGGCTTTATATCATAAATAAATTTCTTTTTATCTTAGATTTGACTTTTGAACAAATATTTTTTACAGGTTCAAAGTTACAGATCTTAGTGGACTGAACAAGTTTAGGGTCAGCTTGGTCTTAAGTGTATGCTTTGAGAGTGCAGGTGCTTGTGAAGTAAATCAAGTCGTGCTTAACAATGCTGTATTACCTAAACCCCAGTGTGATCTCAACATAGGAAATCAAGGGAAAGGTAGGTGTTCATATATTATAGCACTGTCATATTTCAGCATTTAGACAATGATCTGCTTGCTGCTTTGTAAAGCTGCTTACATATGTTACAGACTGAGACACAATTGTCAAGAAACCCATTTGGATATATCAGTAGTTGGATATCAAAAAGATATCCAGTGAATGATATCCACAGGATATATGTGGGAGAAAGATTTTTTGGCAAAGAAGTTTTAAGTAATGTTAACTTTTTTAGATTTTGTGCTTAATAACTGGAAGAATGAAAAGGGTGTAACCAGCATGGATGAGACTATTATTGCCAGACTGGAGGAGGAATTAGGAATATTTGGTTACCTACACAAAACAGGAGATGTTTGTAATAAAACTGCAGGAATATTTGCATCACCAGCAACTGGATGGACCAATGGTAAATTGAATCACTAACTTAATAAGAATACATGCAGTATTCTGATAGAAATCTTTCATAGTAAATTTCTTAAAAATAATAGATGTTCATCTTTCAATGAAGTGTGTGTTTGTGTAATTATAATGTTCATTTTGTATTGTAACCAAGTGTTTTAACCAATAAAGAGTCTGATTACTGTGTTGCAGATTGTCCCAGTGTTTTACCGATTTCTCTACCCGTGGTCAGTGGTCCCTTGACCTGTAACCTGGGGTCATCCTGCTCAAAACTGACCTGTTGTATCTACACAGAGGCTCTGTCCAAACATATAACAACCTTCCTGGACTTGGACTTCTGTAATGACAAACTGACTGTAGGCATAGACAGGTTCTCTCGAGAAATGAAACTGAGTACTTACCAGTCCTGGGGTATGTGTACAGTTACATTTTCTCCTAAGTCATCCTAGTACATGTACTTGTATATCTGAATACTCATTAGTGCAGTTGTACATGAAATATTTTGTTTCGCAGGTCAGCAACAAACATTGGACTTTAGTGGGATCTTTCAAACCAAGTATGTCTTTAATTTCTTTTTCAAAACATAACTGTGACTGTCCGAGTTTTCATAGAGAATGTTTTTTCTTAATTAGAACGGATCATTGAAGCATTTCACATGTATGTTATATTTTGTTCCTAGTTTTACCCTGGAGGATTTGCCTAACTCCAACATGTATTTGGTGACCTACACTATCGGGGTTTGTTGGGAGGGATCCAGCAACTGTGAGGGATATGCCATCTTAACCAATATACTTCTCCCCAAATTCACCTCACCTTGTAACTGGAAGGGAGAATTTGTGGATTCTGGTTTGTTTTACTTTAATTTTAGAATATTATGAAGCAATGAAAATGTCATCAAAAGTTAGACATTTTTCAACAGAAAAAATTGTTTGATATTTTTGCAAAGGTTTGTAATATTAAAGTTTTTTTTACTTGCCAATATACACAATTATTATTGAGATGTAAGTACATTTTTAGTTTATTTCATGGTTTTACAGCATTCACCCTATCAGGCTGGCAGGCATCAAACAGCCACGTGGACACAACTCCGCTGACAGATTTTGTATTACAGGATCTGATGAAGTACCTACAGATGTCCTCCTACAAGGATGAGGACTGTGTGATGACTGACCCTCCATATACACCAAATAATGGCAATGGCTGGAACACCAGTAAGATAACATAATGTCATCTAAAATTAACACACACACCCCACTTGTTCAATTTTATTTCAAATACTGTAAACAAAGTTTTATGCGTGTGCAAAAATTTTCCATGAGTTCAGCAACCTACTTTGGCTGATGAATATTTATCGTTGCGAACTATTTATTTTGCTTTGTTTTAGTAGCTAATGTTTCCTCAGTCACGAAAATTAATCATTGCAGATTGATTTCAAAATGACAAATCGCAAATAAAAGAGGAAGCGAATAATAGTTGATTTACAGTATCATTTTATAAACAGCCAATGTTTGACATATATCAGTAGCGTATGAAAAAAATGATTACCAATCACCAAGTATGATTTTTCTTGACCACTTGACCATTTTGAATTACAGCATGCCCATACAACACTAGTCTCCCTACACTGCCCAGTACCTTGTCCTGTCACTTACTGGATAGCTGTGCTGGACTGGACTGTTGTGTGTCCAGCCCTAAACTGGACAGGAAATTCAGAGCTACGCTTGACATTGATCCTTGTACATCAAAGGTCTCGGTTGGAATTGACAAGTGGAAATTTTCTGAAATTTCACTGGACACCATCTCGCAATTGAATACAGGTACATGACTGTGTAAATTTGAAAGCTGTTTTAAAAGATGTTTTTCAATATATCTTTTTTTTTGTAGATATATAAATACATGTCTAAATGTTTCTATTACAGAAATGTCAAAAAGTGTATGGCTCCAAGGATTAGTAAGAATGGAGTAAGTAAATACTTCCCTCTACTTCTCTCCTGTCAATGATCTACTGTATCTTCAGTATGATATGAGAGATACTGTATTTTGAATTTTCTTCTCTTTTTTTTCATTCTAGTTTCACCATTGAAAACCTGTGGAGCGCAAACAAATTCCTGGTCAACTTGAAAATGAGCATATGCTTATCTACCTCTGGACCCTGTGAAATTGATAGTGTACCAGTTTTTGAAAACACTCTTCTTGAAAAGAAACTATGCAGCTTCCCCTCACAACTCCCAGCAGGTACAGGGAAAATTGTCTCAAAGGAGTGCTATTATTTTATTAATATCTGTGATATTCATTTTAATGAAAATTGTAAAGAAAACTTTTTTCTATTATTAACCAAAAGAAAAGCACACTGTTAGTATTTTACATGTAACTTGGACGTATTAATGACTTTGTAGGATTTTCACTCTCATCCTGGAAAACAAACCAAGGTTTCAGTCCAGCTGACCGCCTTCCTACACACACAGCTGCCAAGGTGCAGGATTTCCTGAATATTCCTCAGTATAAACTGAGTTCTTCCTGTAGTAGGAGTCTAGCTCCTTATTCTCCCACCTACATTGGATGGGTGGAATGTAAGTCAAAAATTTTATAATTCAGATATTTTGATTTCCATATTAGTTAAATGGATATTTCATAATTTATTAATAATTTGATATATTTTCAGACAGTGAGTGTTTTAATTTTTGGTAAAAGTATATTTCTTATATAAGAGCAAATAATGCATAATTTGAGATATTTTCAGGGTTTTAATTTTTGGTAAAATTATGTTCCTTGTATAGGAGTTTATAGTGGAAGTGAGACATTGAAATTAATTTTATCACTTACTTTACACAGTAAACAGCGCTTGTCAAGTCCGTGGACTACCTTACAACCTTGGCCTGTTGACATACTGTGTTGTGGAATCTAGCTGTACAAAGATTAAATGCTGCACGGATGACTTAGAATTCCAGTCCACCATTACTTGGTTCATTGACATTGATTCTTGCAATCACAGGCTAGAAGTGGGCATTGAGGCTTTGAAATCTGAAGTGTCCCTTCTTAATTACAAGTTTGGTATGTATAGCTATAGAATTCTGTTTTAGAAAAGAAATAAGGTTCTCTTTGAAATATTAATGCTGATCAGAAGTAGATACAGATTTTAGAAAATACTGCTGCATCATCTCTTATTAGAAACAAAATATCTGCCTCAATTTTTTTCAGGGGAGCAAGATTCATTTAGTCTTGGAGGAGTATATCAACTAAGGTATGAGTTCAATAAAAAAAATTGTAAGGGTGTGCAATGCAATGAATAAACACACTAGACATACATGTATATCTTGTGAATTGCTCAATACACTGTTAATATTTTACTTCGCTTGCTTTTTATTTGTTAGCTATGTGATCCATGACTTGAGCAGCGAGTCCCACTATCTTATGAGTGTCAATGTCAGCATCTGTTATGAACCAAACAATTGTTCTCTCTCAGAGGTCATTCTTCAGGACGTTATGTTCCCTAAAACAGTCTGTAACTTCAAAAGCACAGACTTCAAGCTTCCAGGTATTAACGTCTATATTTTGTATGCCCTAACACTGTTTAAAAAAGATTTTTTTTCTTCATGTAATTTTTTTCTGCAAGAAAGTTACATGTAATTGTATTTAGTTCTAAAACAATGATTTATCACCATAGAATGGATCATTGTTGATATAAATAAGGTCTTCTAGTTTTGTCAATGTTTTATTTACTGAGTGATTTCTCCCGATTTTATTTTTTCTATCAAAGGCTTTGAATTGTCAACCTGGAGCACAAACCGCAGTTTTACCCCGGGGACAGTTCTACCAGAGCATGGGGTGATGAGACTATTAAAGGACCTGGGGCTGGCTATGTATATGAAGGATACCTCCTGTAGCCCCTCTGATGATCTCTATGTCAATAGCACTGGCGGCTGGGATTCAGGTATCTACTGTTACTTTGCATGAACAAGATTTTGTCTTTGTCTCAAGAATTTTAATGATTGTCTAATCCCTGGTAAAATGGAAATATAAAATAATTATATAATAGAACTTATTAATGTAGAAACTCTATATACAGTGTAGTATTTTCAGCATGTTTGGTACTTGGTTCCAGGGTTGTAAAACTTGATAAAATCATTTTTTATCTCTGTCTCACTTTTACAAAAGGAATGTTTCATGGAAAAGTAAGACTGAGATAATTCAAGCTGATGGTCCTGAGCCCCTGGCCCCAGGGCTGTAAAACTTAGATGAGCTCACTTTTGATCCCAGTCTCACTTTCACAAGAGAAATATATTTAGTGGAAAAATGAGACTGAGATCAAAATTGGGCTTGTCTAAGTTCTATGGTCCTGGAGCTTGGTCACTGCATTTATGTTCTGTGTATGTAGTGGTAGTTTGATTAATTACCTATGGACAGAGATAGGTCTAGTTGTTCTGATTTACAGATTGCACCCTTCCAATAGCAACCAGTTCTCTGCCCTCAGGCATCATGTGCCACATTCCATCCTCCTGCACCACAGTACAGTGCTGTGTGAATGCCACCGCACCACTGGGGCGGTCATTTACCACTGTCCTAGATCTGGACCCCTGTAGCCACCAACTCTCACTGGGAATTGAAAACTTTGTGTACAAGATATCATTGTATGACTTTGAATTTGGTAAGATAAGAAATTGTTATTGTTTGTGTGATCTTTATGGAGAAATACATTTTGCCAGATGCACTTTTTTAAATGTTTTTAAATTAATATTTTTCAGCAAAGGAACATTTCTTTTATTTGAACAATGTGGTCCGAATGAAGTGAGTATTTGTGTCAATCTTTCCCAACCTTTCTCATTAACAAAGCTCAGATGTTCTTACATTAAACTCCAATTGGAGCAGGTCCATTTTCATCTCCTGCTTTCTCTGAAGATGAGGGGTCTTAAGTTTGGTTCATACACTGTATGTCATTCTTTCTCTGTGTAGACCCCTATCGATTCTGAGGTCAAGAGGTGAAGGTCATAAATTCTTACACTTTCTTTGTGTAACAAATTCTTTCCAGAAGTAATCTCAAGAAGTCTGAGCTGCTTTTGAAATGCAATATTATATCTGAAGGAGACCCTTATTGGTTTGTGAGATCAAAATTTCAAGGTCAGAAATTAATACAATGCACAATAATAAAAAAATGTTTTCCCAATCCAAATGATAACTTAGTTTTCTTTGACCTATCCATTATAAATCCCATTGACTTAAAGAAAAATGCTATTGATTTTGAAGTCAAAGGTCAAGGTCAAAATTCATATCTTACCTAAAATACTTCCTGGTGATAACTCCATTACTGTTAGAGTTTTTGTAATGAAATTTTCTAACTTAGTCAATATGACTTCAAAATAATAAATAAATTGAAATTTGAGGTCAAAAGTTGAAAGACCAAAGTCAGAAATTCACATATTGCATACATAGTTTTCAGATGATAAGGTTGTTTTTTTGTAAGCCTTTGCAATAAATTGGAAGGTCATGAATTTCTTTAAGTTAAAAGAAGTCCCCTGTTTAAGACCAAAAGCTTAAAGGTCACCCTTTCTTTCTCCTGTTTTTCTACTCTTTTCTTTTTTCCTTAAGAATAGAAAATAAATTCCTTAAATTAACTTCTTATCTTTGTAATCTTTGATTATCTATGGTATTTTTTTTTCGCTGTGCCATCATATTTATTCTCCTGAATGCCTCCTGGATTAAACAAACAATATTTAACATGAAGCTATTAAGTCCTACTTCAATTTCACAGGACCATATTTACAGATTGGAAGTTTTTATTCTGTTTCAGATATGCAGTGTATGACTTGAAGACAGATAGGAAGTACCTTGTAGACCTAAGTATTGCCCTCTGCTTCAGTACAGCTGGAGCCTGTGAGCTGGACACTGTTGTCTTAGAGCATGTGGCACTGCCAAAGAGAGTTTGTCAATTGTATGCTGGATATACTGAAGCCAGTGAGTGTTCACTTTACTGTTACACTGCATGTATCTCCAGTACAAGAATAAAGTCAATAGTTAATATGTTTTTCTCAGCAGTGAATTGAATTCTTCTTATTTTCTCTTTTATCATATCTTTTATGGTACAAGATGTTTTTTGCATATTTAATTTGTTTAAATTTTTTTAATTTAATACTATGCATTATTCATGACAGATTTCTCCTTGTCTGCTTGGAAGACGAATATGAGTGTGACCTCTGACCCAATGACCCCTGCTGAGGTTGCCCTTCTACAGGAGGATCTTGGGATAGCTGAGTACCTGTCCTCCTCCCGCTGCTCCAGGCAGTCAGGGAACTATTTACCACACAGCTTCTACTGGAGTGATGGTATGACATATTAGAAAGTGATTTACATACTAGCTAGAACCATCTTCAGATTTAGAAAGAAGATCATTCTTGATATGTGGATGAGATTATTCCAGGGAATCGATTGTTTTCAAGAATGATAGGAAGACTGAAATTATTTTTTTGGCAAAAACATATTATTTCCTGAATACAAGTAATATAACATGAATATGTACAATTATAAGTGAGACTGCTGCAAGAGGAAAAAAGGCTACTGAATAGATAAAATGCATAAGGTCTGGGGTTTATTTATTTATAATAAGTTCAGTGAAAAAATTGATTTCTGTCTGTAGCTTGTGGAAGGGTGTCTGGAATGACCCAGTTTACAGCAGCAGACAATATAAACTGTTACCTGGCCTCCAGCTGTACAGAGTTCACCTGTTGTATGGATGACCTGGTTCTACAGAGGACAGTGGATGTCAGGGTAAACCTGGACAACTGTAACTTCAACCTCAAGGTGCAGATAGAAAGACGATCAGTGGACATCTCTCTCATTGACTACAATTGGGGTAATTTCATTCTCAGAGCTAAAAATATGTATATATGTTCTATGTCATACAATATGTTCATATTCTGGATATGAAAAATTCTTCACATTTCAAAATGTATGATAACAAATTTTTATTTTTTAGGTAAAGTGGAAAGGATGGATTTGTTTGGAATTTATGTCATCAGGTAATAAATACTGACTTAGTATCCATATGACAAAAATTAACTTCAGTCTTGAAAAAGGCTCTTTTTAATGTTAAAAGACTTAACATGCACATTTCAACTTACGCTTAGTTAAAAGACCTAACATGCACATTTGAACCTATGCTTCAGTTTTGTTGTGGAGAACCTTTACCGAGAGGGAGCCTATCTTCTGAGTGCTAATTTAAGTCAGTGTTACGAGGCCAATCAGGATTGTTCTATCAGCCACGTCCTCTTCACCAATTCACTCCTACCTAAGTCTGTTTGTGACTGGTCTTCAAACTACCGTATAGCCAGTAAGTTATTTATCTGTCCTGAATAAAATGTCTTACAAGTTGAAAATTTGTGGTGTGGTTTTCTTTTAGTACCATGAAATACATAGATAATTCATTCATTATTCAGACTTTTCCCTTCTTACTTGGAGAATGGAGAGAAGTTTGGGATCTGGGGATATCCCAGCCGTTTACTTACTACAGCTGTTGGAAGAGACTGGACTATCTGGGTACATCAGAGAGCCAACCTGTAACAAGACAACGGGTATCTACACAGGGGCAACAGATGGCTGGACAAGAGGTAAAAATAAGCAATGAATGCAAATAAAGATTATAGGATTATACTTGACATAAAAATTCAGCTCATCAGCTGTAAGGTGTATTTTTTTCTCACCAGCCTGCAGTGCCAATGTCACCTTGCCATCCTTGACCTCTGACCTGAGCTGTCACTTAGAGGACACTTGTACTGGTCTACAGTGTTGTGTATATGCCTCTCAGTTGCAGAGAAGTTTTGAGGTCTTCTTTAACATTGATCACTGTACAAGCAGCCTAGGCATTCAGATAGAAAAGATTTTCTACAACCGCACACTTGTGGGATTCCCATGGGGTGAGATCCTTTATATTGAACTTGAACTGAAAAACAAGTTACCATTTTACTCTTACTTTTGGCAGGAATACAGTGTGTTATAAAGTTTCAATTGTAAAAATATTTCTTTTAATTCAGGAACTGAACAAGAATTCAGGCTTCAAGGAATATACAGAGTGAAGTAAGGATAAATGATTTCTTTCAGCTTTTGATTTTCCAGTGTATCATAATTTTTTTTTGAAATTTCAAGAAAAATCAATACCTGATGATTAATTTATTAAGGAAGTGGCAAAAAATATTGCTCTAATCTTCTTACAGGTACACCATAGATGATTTGCCCTATGACAGAGCATACCTTGTGTCCATGCAGATAATGGACTGTTATCAAACTACTGATCCACAGTGCTTATCTGTAGATACATTTACTGTGCTGGACAAAAGCATAATACCTAAAGCCTTATGCAGCTGGGATCAGAGCTTCATTACAACTAGTAATTCCACATTAACTTGTTTCTTTAAAAAAAACACATCGACTAAAAATATCCAAACTTTAAAATATTTTAGCCAAATTAACAATATCTTGGGGAAGCAAAAAATCAAATGAATTCTTGTGAAAATAAATGTGTTGATATAATTTTTTGTAGACTTCTCTTTGACTGACTGGTTGGCTGAGAACAGTCTAAGTGACACTACAGCCCTGTCTAACCAGGCTCACAAGTTATCTCAGCTGCTGGATGAGATGTCCGTGTCTCAGTATCTACAGACTACCATGTGTACCCCTACATCAGCCTCAGCTGTCAATGGCTGGACGCAGTCTATCGGTCAGATATAGGATCTTTTTCATTGAGACTTTTATGATACAATGCACAAACAGTCAATCTTCATGGATTGTCACATATTTTCTTGACAAAGTTCTTTATGATTTTAAATTGTAGATTGTCTGAAGACTGTGTCAAAACCAAGTATTTCCCAGAGTTTATGCAACCTGAATGCAGATTGTACATCATCTGAGTGTTGTACCGAGATTGACTTCCTCAAACGATCCTTTAACACGTACCTAGACATCGATCCATGTAATTTTATCATGAAAGTGGGCATTGAGAAATTCAGCAGAGAGATATCCCTCAGAGAATATCAATGGGGTTTGTATTCTGTGATATATTTTCAGGAAAGATTGTTCATTTTGCACATACCGATTTCTAAATAAATATTTTTAATTTTTTTCATGAATTTGAAAATTTTATTCTTCAGGAAAACGTGATCATCATTGGTTAGCAGGCGTTGTGAGAATGGAGTAAGTAAATCCTTTTCAAGCAAGAAAGTCTTACTTCTTATAAATGTTTTTCTCTTGACTGTTCCTTATTTTTTTTCTTTTAAAAACAGTTTCACCATAGAAGACTTGTATGGATCTCGACAGTTCCTTGTAAACCTAGATGTAAACTTTTGTTTTGAATCATTTGGTGATTGCTACAAGAATGTCACTGTTTTCAAAGACACCATCTTGCCCAAGAAGCTCTGTCCATTCACTGACAATCCAGGTATATCCACCTGAAGTAATTGCTACGTTATCTGTAGCTACTTTTATTTATAAACTTTATTACTATATGATGTTTGACAACTTTCATTATTTTGGTATCACGTTTATATCTAAGACCATTTTTTTTGGTTTGATGTTCTTATCTTAAGACCATCATTTTTTATGAACATTAGTACATGTCAGATTAATACCAAACAACATAAAAGCTTACTGTGAAATCATTAATTTTCATCGGGGTTTAATTTTCTTGGTTTTCAAGGTATGAAGAAACCCACGAATTTATGTCCACCATGAAATGCAATTTTTCACATTTATTACTACTGAACAATTCTTCAACCAAGAAATCAAATCCCCATGAGCCATATAAATATATTTTCCTCAAACCATGAAAGCTTGACCCCTTGAAAATGTGTGATTTTACAGTATTTGCCTATTGAAGATATATTTTTAATGACAGGAAATACATAAAATGAAGGAGACACTTTATTTTGCAGGCTTTTCACTGAGTGCTTGGAAAGACAGCAAGGGTATAGCTGCAGCGGACCCACTTCCTTCCTGGGCTCAAGTTCTGTTATTAGAAGAGCTGGATGTCGCCCAGTATATGGACTCGGCACAATGTAAAAGGGGGAGTGGACTGTACTCAAACACAGATAAGAATGGAGTAGACACTGGATTCAACCAGAATCCTTCAATGTCACCACAGTGTGAGTACAGCCAGTTTCATACATTTGTTGAAAAATTTTGAATGAAATTTCTACTTTCATTTACGCAAATGAAAAGCAATTACAACCATGAAATATGCATTGCTAAAATCATATTACAATGTCATTCCTTTGTTAAATATTACAATGCATACATATTACAATTCCATTGTTTATTGTTTGAATTACACTGATACTTCAATTAACCACCTCTACATTCCAGTGTGCCAGCTTGGTGTGAACCTGGCAGATAATGCTCTTGAGACCAGCACGGCTAGCCTGATGACCTGCTATCTGCCTACTTTGTGTACAGCAGTTCACTGTTGTGTAGATGTTCCAGCCATCAATACATCGTTTAATGCTCGGGTTGAAATTGACCCTTGCAAATACATGTTACGGATTGGAATAGAAAAGTTCAGTTTCAACAAGTCTCTTGACCAGTACAGTTTTGGTATGTTCTCAGTTGCATAGAATATGTACTAAGGAATTTTCATGTATGATAAAAAGTTGTAAGAATTAGAAGATTGAAGTATTTTCAATTTTTTTTTCTAGGAAATGATGAAATGTTTTACTTGGCTGGGATACTGAGGTTGATGTAAGTGAATTAACTATTAAAATTTAAATTTTAAAAGTTGAATTATTTTGATGATGTACTGATGTTGCTCTGCAATGATCTCTTTGTTCACAGATATAATATCCGAGACTTGCCCAATGAGAAATTGTATGTGGTGACAGTGAAATTAAGTATCTGTACTGAGAGCTCTGGTTGTGAAGCTAACCACACAATATTTGAAAACATGATGCTGCCCAAACAGCCTTGTTCTTGGAATGAGGGCTTTGTCAATTCTAGTAAGCAGCAATCTGTGTAAAGGGGAATAACTCTTAATCCAAACAAACTCTCTCTTTACATATACACTTGTATTTTCAATTTGTCAGATATTTTTACATTCATTTTAATTGATATTAGCTAAATTAGCTCTAACTCATGTTTTATTTTGTATTTGTTTCAGACTTCTCTTCCTCTGTTTGGTTGGCCAATAATAACTACGCCCTCCCCCTGGTGCAGTACCAATCAGCAGAGCTGATGAAAGAGATGAAGGCCGCTCGATATCTCCTGGAAGACTCCTGTGATTTAACAGCCACTTCGGGGATATATGCCAGCCCTACCAATGGGTGGACCAAGTGTAAGAAGCTCTGTGCAAGGCTTTTAGTTTTTTTTAGCACCTTTCTATTGATCAGAGGTTATATTTAAAATCTGTTTAACCAAAATATGTTAATTTTATATCTCCCTCAATCAGTTATTTAAATTTCCAAAAGTGTACTTCATTTGATTCATTCTCTGCATATTATGAATTGGTTTTAATCACTATTTTCTTTCAATAGCACAGTTGAGGAGCACATATCGTTTGAAGATGTAAATTTTCAATTGAAAATGATTGTTTTCATTAATCCTTTGGGGTTTATTTCCCAGTGTGTCCTTCCAAGGTAATTCTGAGTAATTTGACCACTGAGCCTATGGTTTGTCACCTGGACTATGCCTGTACTGGAGTGGACTGCTGTGTACGGGTGGATATGGTCAGTAGGACCTTCAGGACCAGTGTCAAGCTGGACCCCTGCTCACACATAATGACCATAACACTGGAGAGGATCTCTATCAAAGTGGACCTGCTGAATTATAACTTTGGTTAGGATTATTTTTTATCATTTAGGTTTATTTACAGGTATAAATGCAGGCACTGTTTTGTTATGATGATATTCAGAAAATTTCTGAGTATTAATAGCATTTATTTCATTTTTTTGCATATATCTTCAGGAAGCACATCAGAATACAGTTTGGTTGGCATGCTGAGGATGAAGTGAGTAGTGTAACCTTTTACATGTAAAGGTACTTGTGTTTGACATCTAAACAGATTAGAAACAAAATTTGTAATAATGACTGTCAAATGCTGTCTATTTCAGTTTGAACATCAAAGACTTGACTTCAAAGAATTTGTATGCTGTGGACCTTGATATCAGTGTGTGCTTTGAGAGCAATGGAACTTGTGTCATTGTGGCCTCTGTTCTCAGTAATGCTCACCTGCCTAAACCAACTTGTGATTGGAGCACAAATCTTCAAGGTATCTTAGTTTTTTAGTCTGATTTGGTTAAGATAAGAAGTCTGATTTGTGAAAAAAAAAATCTTTAATGTAACTTTGGAATTAAAAGAACATTTTCCATCCAGGCTTCTCACTGAGTAACTGGCTGGAGATGACTATGAAAGTAAATGGAAGCACAAGTCCTCTCCCATCCTATCTCCAGAACTTGTTCCTAGAGGAGCGTGGGATAGCTAACATGATGAAGGATACACCATGTAATCAAGCCTCAGATCCAATCTACACAGGCGCAAAAGTTAATGGATGGATATCATGTAAGACTATTAGCATTACAAATCTATTTAAAAAAATATTTTATCTCAATTACTATTCTATATTTTGACATTTTGTAGATTTTGCTTCTAATCTAGTATGCAATTTTTGTTCAGCTTGTGCCTCAGGGCCCAACTTGCCTGTACTGCCTGCTGGAATCACCTGCTATAATCCCTCTACCTGCTCTGCTGCTACCTGCTGTATGGAAATCTCTAAACTCAATAAACGACCTATAGAAGTGTCTGTAGACTTCCACGAGTGTGCCAACTATCTGGATCTGTCTATAGAACGAATACCTGTATCAGTATACCTACATACCTTTGACTATGGTAAGTGAAATCCCTGTGAAATCTTCATCTTACTTAGTTGTTAATATTTACATTAAATACATGTATTTTGTATTCCATAAATCAATCCCAATATATTTATGTCTGAAGTTTTAAAATAAAGATAAATTTTTTGGATGTGTAATGAACATACTCTGATTTCTCATTTTTGGTATTTAAGTCTCATGTTTAATCAACTCTTTGCAGGAAGAGAACAAAGAATGTCATTGAAAGGTGTTTTTGAAGTAGTGTAAGTATAGTATGCAATATTCTCTATTTTAGCACTATGATATATAACAGCATCTTATTTTCCAAAGCTTGAACGTTAGAAGTTAAGATCTGGTTGTCTTTTAGGTACACCATCACAAGAAACGTCGTGGAGAGGAAGTACTACTTTGACTTGTTTGTGTCAGCCTGCTATGAAGCATCAGGATGTGATGAAACTTTTGTCATCTTCAACCAGACTTCATTTGATATCACACAATGCACATACAATGATGGGTTCTTAAACACCTGTAAGCATTTCATTAGTATTGATTTGTATTTTACATGGTAATAAATGTGAAATTGAAAGTTGATTACCAATAAAGGACTATATTTAGTAATGGCCAATATCTGCTCCAAAAATCAAGCATTTGACAGTGAAATCTTTTTTTCCTTTACAAAAAAAAATGAGTAGCAAAATGAACAATATATCTTATTTTAGAAATGTTTATAACTTTGTTTTGCAGCATTCTCCTTGGTTAGTTGGATGTCAGAGAGGTCTATAGCTGGAGAAGAGAACATAACAGCTGTTCAGTCCAATGAGCTGATGGTGGAACTGGGTCTGGATCACTTCTTATCTAATCCAGACAGGTGCTCTCTGGAGGATTCCATATTTGGAGCAGCCAATGATAACGGCTGGAACAATGGTAAAATATTGATTTATATTGCCCCAAAAAGGCTCATATCTTGACGTTAAGCTGTAATTTAATAGAATATTGGGTATCTTGATTGTAGGAATATGTATTGAATAGAGATTTGTTCATGTCAGTTGCTTGATGTTAATTCCAGAATGCACCAGCTTCCCTAATGATACAGTGACCAATATAACGGACACAGATAAAGTGAGATGTCACATCCCCTCCACGTGTGACAGGGTGTACTGCTGTGTGTACATCCCACAGGTCAGACATCACGCCAAACTGGAACTCAACATGGACACCTGTAACTACCAGATGGAGGGAGCCATCGATAACCTTAGAAATACTTACGGTCTCTTTGAATATGCATGGTGTAAGTTAAAAACTTGAAACTATTTATTAATAAATTTTATTAACATGCTGGCAGTATTTTACTTGTTAATGAATTAAAAGAGCTTGTATCAAATGATTATTTATATTTTAGCCCAAAATGAGCAAATCTCTCTCCATGGTGTTGTACGATGGGGGTAAGATTTTGATTTATTCATTTAAATGTATTCTATTATTATAGAATGTTGTTGTTGAAAGGGTGCCCGGGTTCTTGGTTTTCTATTGCAAAAAAAAAAAAAAAATTCAATTAATATGTATACAGTTCATGGTATATGATTAAGAATGTAACTTTTAGAACCTGTAAAGAATGTCACTCTCCAATAAAAAAAAAACTAGCCTTACACACTTATGGACTTAATATGTAGTATATGGATATGTCAGCTAGTGCATTAAACATGAATTTCTCCCAATCTTAACATGATTCCATTGATTGTACTTAGGTATCATGTGACTCATGTGAGTGCTAAGAAGAAGTTCACTGTGGATGGGACAATTAAGCTGTGTTTTGAACAGTCCTCTTGCAGTCTGGATATAAATGTGTTCCAGAATTTAGCATTAGGATATCAGACTTGTGCTCCAAATGACACAGTACCATTTCAAGGTCTGTGATAGATGTTTTTTTTTCCCCATTCACTGTACAGTGTTAGAATTTGGAAATTTTCAAGACTTCAAAAAATTCAACAAGAATAACAAAAATTAAGTACAATACAATAAGAATTATATGATAACAGACCGTTTTCATAAACTACATTTGTTTTATTCTATTTATCAAACAATCATGTAATTTGTTAGTTAGATTTGTAAGTATAAAAAAGTACTGCTACTTTATTAAATGAATTAGTGGTTAAAAAATTAACAGATCTACATTTTGTTGTATAGGTGTAAGCTTCGACTTTTGGAGGCAGACGCAGTGCACTCCATTTACCTTTGTTCCTAGTAAGTCAACAATTTTCAAACAATCAGAATTTTAAAAATATCAAGGTAAGAAGAAAGAAATATTAGAAAGGAAAAGTATTTAAGCTGAGTATTAAAATTGTAGGTTCATGTGCAAATATTGCTGGAGTCAATTCACCTGTTGCTCTGTCAAAGTGTAACTATCTTCCTGACTGCACTGGGTTGGAATGCTGTATAGATAGTGCCTACACACTCGGAAATCGCTCAATCTACTTCAAGATCAGAATAGATTGTAATTATCTGGAGTACCAAATTGAGTCCAAATCTGTCACAAAATCTTTGACAGCCCTCACTGATGGTAAGTTATTACTTTGAAAAATTAAACAAATAAAAAAAGTTTATTAAATGCTTTAAAATGGATCCTTAAGTTTCCCTTTTTGATATGCATGTGTATTTTAATCACCAAAACAGATAAATGAAGAGTATTTATATGTATATATAACACACAATATATTCCATATTTTTTCAACATCTAGACCTTAAGTCTACTATAATTGTTATGTTTTTGTGTCTTTTAGGAACATTATACACAGAAGACATAGGAACGGGACCAGCCTTCCAGCTGAGTTATCAGAAGACAACAACTGGTGTAGAGTATGCCCTCGGAGCCAGTCTTGTCTTTAATGCTGTGACATCAGACCCATCAGAAACAGTCACACATGATATACTGAATGCTACATCTGTTAGAATTAATCCTCCTTCGTGTACTGGGAGAAAGCGTAGAAGAAAAAGACAAGCCCAGACAACTGATCAGTAAGAAAATACTAGGGCAATGAATTTAGTACTGTGAGGTTCATTTTTAATGAGGTTTAAAATTAATTTTCAAATATTCTGAATCATACTTAAGTGCAAATAATGCATTGTTCCATTCAATTGAGGTTGGATTTAATGAAAATAATACATGTATATCAAATGTATCAAAATTAATCTTTCTATCAACACAAAGCAATCGGATTTAAAAGTATTATCTTTTAACATTTTTTGAATATTCTTCAGCACTGTTTTTGTCTTCATTTTATTCAACAGGCTTGATCCAAAAGATTTCTCAGCAGGACTAAGAATTCTGATGAAGAATGGGGCTTCTTCAGAAGAGATCGAAGCTTTCAAACAAAAGTGTGAGGAAGCTGATGTAAGTTTGCGTATCTGAAGATATTACAATATTTTTCTATTATTACTGTTTTAAGGAGTTATTTGATTGTTTTGATATGTTATGGGAATATATGATTTAATATATGATTTACTGTTTCATTTTTTTAAATTACTTACTTAAAGAAAGCAGAAAAGGAGCAGAACTTGCAGGGAGCACCTGTAGCCGAGGATGATTTCAGTACGAGTATTAAGTCTGGAATTGAGGCTCTAGGAGCAGGGAACCCCATGACAATACAGACAGGGGGACCCTTACCAGGGACTGTTACAGTACAAGGAGGTCAGAACATTCAAACAGCACTAATTTATTGTTTATTTTTCTACCAATATTTTATATCATTTAACCTATATTGATATGTTGCAAAAATGCCTTTTCCATATTATATTTGAGATGCAATGGATATTCTGATGATCCTTTTCACAGTGATTGCCAACATAATGACCGTGCAAAGATAGGAATTTAACTGCCAAATACTTGTTATCCAATTACCACATATTCACAGTGAATTTCTTTAAATAATGTATTTAATTTTCATAAAATATACTGTACATAGGTGATGCTATAACTGGGATGATTGGAACTGTGCAAGAAATAGCCGGGCGAGCTAAGCAGGCCTTCATTGTGGGTCAAGGGTTATCACCAGAGGGCGCTAAGCTGTTAGGCAAGAAATTAGCCTGTATGACCATTGGTGACCTAGAGGGCTTATTGGAGATGAAGAACATTGATCCCTTCAAAGTGGCTGAACTGATTGGTCATCTCAAGGATCTGGCCAAGGCTTTGGTAAGAGTGATTTATTCAATACACTGTAATTAAAATCTAATAAGTAGATAATGATATAAATTGTGTATAGAATGTTACAGAAAAATGTAGGGATGATTTCATAATATTATACTTTCATGTAAATTAGTTGAATCTGATTGGTCAAGAAACATTTGTTAAAAAACACTATTACCTGCTGAATAATGAAGCCAGGCCCTCCAGCATTGCAACAGTCAACATTGCTTGACAACGGATGATATTCCAAAAAATAGCGACTGCGCAGAATTTTTGCGCGCATGATTCACTGTTATATGTATAAAACATTCAGTATGATATAATATATATTGCATGTACATGTTATTTAATTCACAGGAAATGAATATCACTTCATTGTAAGCATTGATTCAATATGAATATGATAGTTACAAGCATGTTTTACTCTAGATGGTCATAGAAAATAGTATGAAGATAGTTTTTGAATGAAATTGATGATTTATATTTATTGATTTTTAATTCTTTATTTCCAGTACTCTGAATTCATAACCAAGGTGTTGAGCGATGCTGAAAATATCTTCGATAGTTTTGATCTGGAGCTTAAAGGAGATTTTAGTTTTCCTAAACAAAATGTAAACTTCTTCAAATTCAACAAGATCTTCTTTGTTGGTGGCTTAATCACAATGACATTTGGTAAGTTTTATAACATTTTCCTTATATTCCTGAAAATTTTTACACATTTCTATGATCACATTTACCCAGTTTCTTAATTTTATCATCATAAATTAATATGTAATTGCCTAAAAATAAACTTTCATGATTTTGCAACATTTTTGCATTTCTAAGGTTTGAAATAGAGATGGTTAAAAATATAGATATAGAAATGTTAATCAAAGCAGGTTATTTATGTCTTAAGTGTTTTGACATAGTTTTGTACATAGATGTCCGTTTTGTGTGTACAATGTAGGTTTTGGAGCTGATGGTTACTATGGTATGAAGTTTGTGGTTGGAGCTAAGATCATGGACATGAAGGGTACAGCTGGTTGTGAACCTTATGGTGGGGTATCTGTGTGGGGAGAGCTTGGCATCGGCTTATTACTGTACGGAAAACTGCGTCTGGAGGGAAACATCATGGATATGGGATTCCCCACCACTGCTGAAATCGGATTCAAGAAGTTCCCACTAGATGTCCAGTAAGTTGTGATGCTTTGATTGAATCTAACTAAAATTAGATACTGGTGTAATGATCTATATGAGCAGATCAAAGGATCTGATTTTAATTGTGATTGATCATTGATTGATTCTGACAACTTGCACTTTATAGTTCTATCAGCATAGTAACTAAATGATATTTGGATTTTTTAAGACTGACTATGTACCTGCGTTTGACCCCAATCAAGTTGACACTGTATGCCCTGGTGACTCTAGAGGTTGATTTAGGCTTCACCAGCTTCAAAAAAGTTTTATTTAAAACCAAACTCTGGCGCTACAAAGCTCCCAGTATTATGAAGTTACTAATAGACAATACAAAGAAAGAGGAGGATAAGTCTCCACCGGAAGTTAAAAGCTTTGGGGTAAGTCAATGAACACTTCTAGCTATAACTTTTAATTTTTATTTGCAAACTTACATTGTGTAGGGACAGTTTATATTATTTCTGAATGAGTCTGATTTATTCTGTGAAAACAAGTTACTTAGAATCTGGATTTCCAGATGCATGTACATTTGGAATATTGTGATTTTTCTTTCCCTGAACTAAAAAAAACTTTGAATTAAAGAAATTGAAAATTTTTCTCAGGGTGACACCAAGGAGGGAGAATGTGGAGTACTACAGGAGATTGGCCGTGACCATACAGAGCCTGAGTTTACCGTGTTCCTGGAAGCTGAGGATGACAGAAGTAATGTTATTCTGACCCTAGACATCGGTACCAATCCAGGAGGAATTGATGTCATGACAGGCAAAGAACTTGGAGGCTTCTCAACAACTCTCAATGATGTACGTTTTCTGCTTCTTAGTGACACATGTACATGTATAATCTTAATATACGATAATTAAAAAAAATTGTAGACAATTATATTCTTGAAGTGTTGTTTACCTTGACTTCCCACTTCCAAGATTTTTTGAACTGTCATCATATAAATATAAATAATATGTAGATTTTTTCTGGAAAATTGTGCACTTTATAGAAAATTTTAACTTCTGATGAACATTCTTAGATACTTCAGCCAGCTGGTCTTCCATTATATTTCACTGTCCATGTGGCAAATGAGGCAGGAAATAGTGTCCGTGCATCCTGTAGACTACCAACCTACGACATGACCATACCAGGGGGTAGAATGACGGAGGCTTTCCAATCCACCAGTAATGCCAAAGTCCTGAAAGGTACTGTCACAGTGTACGACGACTCGGCTATTGAGGTGAGCCAGGTAGCAGTAGGGTATGGGAAGGACATCTATGGGGAGCAGATTATCAGATGGACTAAATCAGACATACAAGCCAACACCATAGACTATAATGTGGGTGAGTGTCAAATTCAGATTGGGGAAATTTTACAGTTCATGTTTTATAATATTTTGTATTTCTAATGACTTTGTGAATTATTTCAGATATTTATCTTTTGAATGTTAGATATTTAATGGAAACAATAATATACTTTGAGAGATTTGATCATAATTATTCAAAGCATTCTTATAACAATATTACATAAACAAGCCTCCTTTTAATTTTGTTTTTCAATATTTAACAGCCCCTGATCCCCTGCATCAGAAAGTGTTGACCTTGTTTTCTGATGGTAAGATGGCCAGACTGGTGGGAAGGGGAATCGTGGTTGCCGAGTTCCAGAAAATCTCCACCCCTGGAGAGTGTGCCACTCTGTGTAACTCGATGCATGTCTCTAAGTGTCTCAGCTTTAACTACGACTTTGGAGAGAGTGGGCATTGTGAACTGTTAGAAGGAATAGAGGGGCATGACCACAAAACGTCATTAGTAAGGAGAAGCTATTATAAAATGTTTTCTCATTTCACATTAGATTTGATAAAATAAGTATCATTAATCATTTTATGAATTAAGCTGGGTTTTTTTAAATTGAGACAGCTTGAAAAATTCTTTCAGAGGAAAACTGAATACTGTTGCTTTTTCTCTCATTTCTCTTCAATTAAAAATGCGCATTTTTAACTTTCCTATTATAGGATGGCCTTTATATGCATTATGAAAAACTGGGCATTGGATCAAATATGGCTTTTGAGTACTCCAACCTCCAGATGCTGCACAACAAGCTGCACTACTTTAACTTCCACGTGACCAATGTCTTAGGATATCAAAACATCCTGTCCTCTCAGTCTATCATCACAGACTTAACCCCTCCCCACTACACGGAAGGTAAACTCCTCATATTCTGTAGATTGATTCATAATGTTTATGAAGGTGACATTTACCTAAAATATTAATTCACTTGTAAATGACTAGGTTTCCTCAAAATTAATTTGGCCTCTTTATGAAATTGGAATTTTTAAAGATTTTAACATGAATCTAGAAACATATTGCAATATATAAACAGCAGTGTTTGTATGTCTAACTTGTCAAAGCTGGTGTGCCACAGGGGTTGATACATGTTCTAGCCCCAATTATATCTGGCATACATAAAAACAAATTTGCACTATAGTTGCATTTCTGTTTAGATTGTTTATTATATTGTATATTTCAGCACAAATGAATGTATCCAGTGACATCAAGGAAATTGTGAGCTGTCCAGATATAATTCCAAATGATCGCACGGACTGGGAGAGGATTCACTGCATTGGGATGGATCCCAAGTTTAAGAACCACCGTATTGTGGTGGATGGAGAGGGTTCAGAGACAGTGTACAACGGTCACGAATTCAAAACTGATCTGAGGTACACTAGAGCCAACAGATATGTCTCAGGTCAGTGTAATAAAGCCATGCTCAACACTCATTCGTACTTTAAAAAATAGATTGGTATATTTACATCACACATAATGGAAGTGTACATTTTTTCATGCCTACCTTGCACCCAAGAGTTGCAACCCCTATATACTTTGACCAGACCTGGGGGCCATAAAACTTAACAGACAAGCTCAGTTTTGAACTCAGCCTCACTTTTCCACTTAATTCCTTTGGAAAAAGTGAGACTACATGTGATAATATCTCCCTTTTAGACACACCATAATTGTTTTATTTTCCTTAAAAATTCAAATTTAAAGAAAACAAATATAGAAATATTAGTGAAACCTCCTTTGTTCTCTTGCCCTCTGGTCTCGGTCCACACTTTCAAAAATGTGTCAACAAACAACTTTGACAACACCATTGAAAATTTATTGTATAATCATATGAGTTATCTCACACATAATATTTTCATTTTAATGGAGACAACACAGTTGTCACTAGGCACACTTACTTGTACTGAAGGGAGACAACACAGTTATCTACTGAGGGAGATATCACAAGTTGTCTCCCTAAACATGACACATGCTCTAAACCAATCAAATAGACTGTATTATTCTGAAGGATAATGAATTATGTAATATCCCCATTGAACAATCTTTGATAATTTTTTTTTACCTTTTAATTTGGGTAGGACAATTAGAACTTGAAATTTCTTGATAAGTATCTTGTTGTCTTATGTTTACAGCTAACTGGGATGGTATCTATGACCATGAGACTGGATTGCTTGGGTACTCTGTAACAGTGGGCACTCAGCTGTGTGAGGAGAAACTGAAGGATCATCACGATCCCCACGCTCACTTGTTTGACCGCTCCCAGTGGACCAACAGTGTCATGATGACCCCCCTAGTGCCTCCCAGACTGCCAGGTCAAACTTTATTCATAAAAGAATCATAATGAATGATGAACCATGTTGTTTTGCACTCTGCTTTTTAGATATTTTGCCTTTAGTTGTTAAATAAATATTTTAATTTGATTTCAGTTTGAGCCATATGTTATTAAATACTTTAAGTACAAGTTTATACCTTCAAGCATACACTATAAGAACAGACTTAAGTCAAAATTTTTAATTTATATAATGTTAGAAAAAAGTTTGATAGTGAAACGAAATTTACATCATATGTTTGAATTTGAATGTAATATAGGTGTAAAATTGCAATTTTTTCAACAATAACATGAAATAAGATTCAGAGATTGACAAATCAAAATTTGACATAAAAAGTCTTTTCTCATTGTGTGGTCTTAAAAAATCATAGGAATTTTTTCAAAATGTACATGCAATTATGATTTAACTTAGTACATTGTAATAAAAAGTGATGCTGTGCATCAATGACTTTAACAATAATATGATAAAAAGATCATGATGTATTCTTTAGATGGACCATACTTTGTGACAGTACGTGCTATCAACAAAATAGACTATGGTGGTCCCTTGGCTCTGTCTATTTGTCACTCCACACCATACATCATTGACAACAGCCCTCCATTTATTTACGAGATTTTTAATATCAAATATGATGAAGAAAATTTCAACTTGAGTTTGAGCCACAATTCTACGTAAGTTTAATTTAATTTGAATGATCAAAGGGAAAATAATTAAAAACTTTATCTAATATTACAATCTCATTAAAATTTATTGCAGTTTACTGCAGATTTATTCAGTTTTTAAGCTTAACACACAGATAAATACACCCAGTGAAAATCATTGTTTAGTCTAAAATGAAGAATTCTCTCTCTTATTTTGTTTGGAAATTATTCTGTGAAATTCTACACATCTATAAATATTCAGTATTGACATGTATCAATAAACTGTGTTGCTTTATAGAGATCCTGAGTCCGGATTGAACAGGAATGACTTCTGTCTAGGAAGGACAACTAGAGACTGTGATGAATTAATGTGGAGTCCAATCGACTTCAATCCAAACATCACTCTGTTACACAGGATCACTAACGGCGTCCCAGTCTGGATCAAAATCAAGGCTGTAAATAACGGTAAATATCACTGTAGTCAGAGTCTGAAGATGTAAATAATGGTAAATATTATACTTTCATGTAAATTACTTGAATCTGATTCGTCGAGAAACATTTGATAAAAAACAGTACTACCCGCTGAATAATGAAGCCACGCCCTCCTGCGTAGCAACAGTCAACATTGCTTGACGACGGGTGGTATTACAAAAAATAGCGACTGCGCGGAATTTATGCGCGCACGGTTCACTGTAATATGTCTTTGTATAAAACATTTAGTATTATATAATAAATATTGCATGTAGTTGAGTGTAACATTGAAAATTTTCACCACTCGAAAACCATTGTCAACCTCGGCTGCGCCTCGGTTGACAATGGTTTTCTGGGGGTTAAAATTTTCAATGTTACACTCAACTACATGCAATATTTATATAATATCACTTTAATCAGTGTTTGAAGGCTGTAAATATCACTGTAATCAGTGTTTGAAGGCTGTAAATATCACTGTAATCAGTGTTTAAAGGCTGTAAATATCACTGTAATCAGTGTTTGAAGTCTGTAAATATCACTGTAGTCAGAGTCTGAAGATGTACATAATGGTAAATATCACTGTAATCAGTGTTTGAAGGCTGTAAATATCACTGTAATCAGTGTTTGAAGGCTGTAAATATCACTGTAATCAGTGTTTGAAGGCTGTAAATATCACTGGAATCAGTGTTTGAAGGCTGTAAATATCACTGTAATCAGTGTTTGAAGAATGTACGATGAACAGCATTGTAGTCAGAGTCTGGATACTTTAAATATCCCTAGTTAGAGTCTGAAGGCTTTAAATTATATTAGTTATCCAGGTCCAATCAAGGGTGTACAGGGGTTTACTCCAGGGTAAATCCCTCTACTGTACACCTTTGATTGAACTTTTATATTAATCAAAAATATTCTTAAAAAACCTAGGGCTAATCAGTGGTTAATATTTATAATAATTGCATTCTTATCTTACTTGTAGTGGACTTGAGGACTATTGGAATAGCGGACTCCCCCATCATTGTTGACCAGTCCCCTCCTGTGGCGGGTCAAGTGTTTGATGGAGAGATTTCTGGTGAAGACTTGACTTACATGAAGGATAACAACAAGGTAAAGAAATATAACTGTTCAACAAGGTGGGAAAAAACTTCATATCACTTTGGTGTCTTGTTAAAAAACTAATCAAAGATTAAATGTATCAGCAAAAATTTTGATAAATACAGAATCCTCATTTCAGATCTGCAGCAACTGGCAACACTTTTTTGACCCTGAGTCTGGTATTGCCATGTACATGTTAAGTGTAGGATCTGAGAAGAATATTTCTGTAACTGATGTTGCCAACAGGACCCAGTTCTCTGCCAGAGAGAGCAAAGCCTGCATAGAACTGCCCCCCTCCAGATACCTCCTGCATAACCAGATCTACTACACTACAATATGGGCTTACAATGGAGGCAACAAACAGCTCAATGTCTCCACAATCTCTGATGGAGGTCTGTTATCAAAATGAGAAAATAAATTTCATTCTAAACCTCATGAATTTTATTTTGAATTTTATTATTTTGAATTAATCTGAATGTGAAACTGCTGTCATGGAGTCTCCAGTCCATAAAGTTAGGATTTTTTAAAATTGATTTTTTTATTGTTCCAGTGCTGGTTGACCTGACAGAACCTGAGTCTGGAGAGGTGATTGATGGGAAGGAGGCGACCTTTACTGACCTTCAGTTTACAACCAATCAGGCCAAAGTCGAGCTTCAATGGAGAGATTTCCAGGATCCCGAGTCACTCATCAAACAATATGAAGTACAAGTGGAAAGTGCCAAGTGAGTTCATATGTCAGAGTCGGTAGAGATGAATTTTCAGTACAAAAAATTAAAGTCATTTAAAAATTCGATTCAACAAGAAGACCTGATGCACTTCTTTGTGAAGAAATAAAATATGTAATGTAGAAATATTGATTTTAAATGTTTATATATCGTGATTATTTGTCGAGTAAACACATGGTGTTATGCTTTCATGATAACATTATATTCCAGGAACATGAGTGAAGATTATATCATTGTAAGAAACTGGACATTATTCTCCAATGCCACCAACAGTGTTACATGGTTGAACTTCCACCATCAACATAGGGACCGTATTAGAACCACTCTGAAGACCACTAATGGAGCCCTACGCTCCATTTCTAACTCTACGGACAGCTTTGTGGTGGACCTGACGCCACCTCTGTTACTGTATATCAGGGATGGGGCAAGCACCAAAGACAGGGATTACCAGGTTGGTTTGATTCTAAAGAAATCTTGTTAGGCTACCTTATAGACACTTAAGTTCATTGAAATGAAAGAGGTTTCAATGGAAATTCCAGATTTTAAAAAAGGAGTAGATAGGAAAATGAAACACATGAAATTGCTTAGAGAACCTTAAATTGCTTCATGATATTCTAGCATCTGCCTAGGCCCTTGGTTCACTTGTATTTTAAAAGTGTTATTTGCCTATCATGCTTCTGTGTTAAGTGGAATGTTATTTAACAGTCTGAGCTGGATAGATTGACAGTGAGCTTTAGCTATGTGGACAAGGAGTCTGGTGTTAATCACTACAAAGTCCAGGTCTATGAACTGTATCAGGGAACAAGAACACAAAAATACCCAGGTCAGTTTATGTTCCTTTATAATCTACATACATGAATGATTAGATTATTTCGTCATTTCATTTGGCTATTTTTGTACTTTAAAAAATGATACAATATACATGTCTCTTTTCTGCTTAACTTCATGCAAGTTCTATCATAGAGGAGATTCATATTCTGCTCTTGTATACAGCAACAAAGAATGATTGGAAGGAGTTGGCAGACAAAACAGCCACTAGCTACACTTGGACAGGCCTGACGCTGAGGGAAGGAGCCCGCTACAGTGTGAGAGTGGCAGCCATTAATAATGCTGGCTATCTCGCTCCATTTGAAACCAATGGTGTCATCATTGATACATCTCCACCCATTGTAAGTATATTACATGTACCAACAATGATAGTAAAGCAATTACTAAAACTTCGGACTAGAAAACTTCACATGATTCAGATTTTTTTTTTCAAATTAATATTTTTTTAACAGGATTTTATACAGTAAAAATAAAGTTGTTACTGTATTATGTAACATTTTCTAGTTATTTATACTCTGATATAAATGGTGTTATACAGTTTTGCCTTAATTTTGTCTTCCTTAGGTGTTCTGGCTGAGGGTAGGAGTGATAGGGGGAGCACCAGAGCAGAAGGTAGAGGGGTATGTGTGGCAAGCCGACACCAAGGGAATCAAGGTCTCCTGGCTAAGTGACGATCCTCAGTCAGGAATAGAAGGTTACAGGGTGGCTGTTGGCACCACACCAGGTAAGACATAGTAATTAATATAATGTCACATGAATAATTTGTGATTTTGCTGTGCTCTTTGGCCCAGCAATGAAAGGGGATGAGGCTATAATGCATAGGACAAAAAAAGTGAGTGCTCTTTTCAAGGGCTTTCAGATTATTTCAGCATGTTAAAGTCAGCAATGTTTTGGATCTTCAAAACTGATTTCCTTTTATTGTGTAGGAGGAACGGATACTTTGAACTGGAAGGCAGTGGGAGCAGAGAGTAGTCAGTATATCACAGGACTGAACCTGGAGCTTACCAATCAAACAACCAAAACACCTGTGTATTATGTCTCAATGAAAGCAGAGAATGGAGCCAGCATTGTCAGCACCCAGGCTATTACGTCCACTCCTATAGTGGTAGTACCAGAAGATAAAGCAGGTCAGGTCTAATGTCTAATTATTTAGATTCTGCATTGCAAATTTTTTATCAAAAAATGTTTTTCTAGTCATAATTGAACTCAGAAAATTTTAGCAAAGTGAATTCTTGCTGCTATGATGACTAAAATTTTCATAGATTAAAATGCTTCACTTGGAGTGATGTCATCTTATTATTGCCCTCTCTTTTATAGGTATTGTTGTTGATGGAGCTGAAAATGTTGATAAAGTGATAAATAGTGGTGCTGCAGTAGACATTACTACCGATGTGGATTATCAGCTGGATTCCAGTACAGTGTCAGTCCAGTTCTCTGGATTTGAGTCCTCTCTTCATGGGGTCATGCACTTTGAAATGGCAGTGGGCACAAATCCAGATGGAGGAGAGGAGGTTTTGGCTTATACTGATTTCAACATTGTTCACATTGAAGAGTCCAACACTACTGGAAATGGTGATTCAATATTGACAATTTTGTTTTCAGTGGTCAATGTCAGAATTACATTTATAAAAATTTACCATAGTACACTAATAGAGAGTTGTAAAGATCTTTACTGCAAAATTCTTTACAGGTTTGACCAGTTCAGGATATGCCCAGGCCAATCTCCCACTTAGACCTAATACTACCTACTACTCCACAATAAGAGGTGTTACAAATGATGGGAATGTATTACAGACAACCTCTGATGGATTTACTGTAGACCAGTCACCTCCCACCATCACCATTGACAGGTCTGTATAGCAATTCATGTTCAGTTCTACAGAGAATGTGTTTAGGAAAAGATTTCCAATGGGTCACTAAACACCTTGAAGTAATGGAAAAATTGCATAATTTTATTACAGACTGACAAGGCATTCAGCAGCAGACTCAGCAGTTGGAGAGGGCAGCATGGTTTACGAGTCCACAGAAGATGCCCTGTCTGCTATGTGGCATTACAACGAGACAGAGTCTGAAATCGTCAGGGCCTGGTATGGAGTGGGCACGTATCCCTACGCTGATGACATTGCCCCACGAAAAGAAGTCCCCATCTCAACCTCCCTATCAAGCTTCTTAGCTAATAATGAAGTGAAACCAGACACCTCAGGTAGGATTTCAGATTCATTCAAAAGAACCAGCAAATTGATTTTCACTATGTTTGCATTCCTGAGTGTTTAGACATTGGATGATTCCTTGATCTACAAATAGTTAAATTGAAAAAAAAAAAGTCACAATGTTGTGAATTATTTTGTTTGCAGGCAAACCAAATATAATAAGTGTGTGGACTGAGAACTCGGTTGGTCTGGTGAAGAAAGCCATGACGGGTGCTGTTATCATTGATCAGACCATTCCTCAAGCTGGACAGGTCACTTGTCCAGACTATATACAGGTATTCCATCCATGCTACCATCTGAAGTAAAAGTTGAATTTGCCTAGATATTTCCATACAGAATTTTAAATTTTAAATAAAAAGTATACATCTACATGTAACATAATATTTTTTTTGCACAATTTGTTCTGAAAATGGACTTTTTTCCCTAGACGACAATTCCAGTAGAATGCTCTTGGACGGGTTTTGTGGACACAGAGTCCCCTATCAAGGAGTACCACATAATGATGGGTAACGCTAAGGGAGATGACTCTATATTCTCTGGTGGAGTAGTGCCAGGACATATTCACAAGTTCTCCATTCAAGGTATATTATCCATTCAAGCTATAATATGAAAATCACATGGTTCCAAAAATGTTCAAATTTGTCAAAATTCTTTTATGTTTGTAATACAGTGTATACTTCATATGTACATAAACTGTAATGTACAAGGGATGTTACTTTTTTAAAATTTCACAGCTGTTAAAGTCAAATAGATATATACTGTCAATTTTTTTCAGGTGCTGGAAGTAAAATGAGCCATGGTGCAGAGTACTATGTAACTGTGACGGCAGTAAACACTGTGGATATGACTGTGAATGCATTCTCTAATAAGATTGGAGTAGACACCACCCCACCTAAAACTGGAGTCGTGGTGGATCTAAATTCTGTCTACAGGATAGATGCACAGAGCACAGATGAAACTGTCAGAATGAATTCTCTCATTTGCAAGACAGTTGAAGGTTAGCTTACTAATATTTTCTTTTATTTGTTCAAGGATTTTCAAGAAAGAGGCAGATTTATTTCCAGTAGTTGAAAATCTTAAAATTTAAACCATACTTAATTTGATAAACAAAATAAACTCTAAAACAATTTTTTTCAGAGTGTAAAGCATTGGATGCCATATGTACTGAGTCCTTGACCTCCCTATCAGTTACTTGGATGCCGTTCACTGATCCGGAGTCCCAAGTTGTAGAGTAAGAAAACATATACATACTGTAGACTTTGTTTATTCAACACTCTTAACACTAAGCATAATCTTCAGCTGATCAGAGCAATCATAAATCAATGAACATGAGACATGAAAACGAAAGTATTAGTTAAGATCATGTATATTGTTAATATACATGTCGAATTTAAGCTGATGTTGTGTTTGATATACTAGATATTAAGCTAATATTGTTGTGTTTGATGTAGATATCAGATAGCGGTGGGAACATCTCCTGGAGGAGGTCAGGTTAAGGCTTTCTACACAATCCAAGCCAACAGTCAACACCACACGGTATCAGGTCTCAATCTCAATGGATACAGACAGGTACATACCAAACATCCCAGATCTTGGTGGCATAATATATGTTGACAATGAAATTAAGATTATTTTTGTAATAAATGTATCAAAATGATCTGATTCATAATGTTGGCTGTGTTAAAATTATCTATTGCCATACTGAAATGATCTTAGTTAAAGTTGTTATTGCTGTATTGAAATGAGGTAATTTATTGTTGTTATAGCTGTAATGAAACGATCTAATTGATTGTTGTTGTTGTTTTATTATTAGCTGTATGTGTCAGTAAAGGGAGTCAATGGAGCCGGGCTGACCAGTGTAGCCACATCAAATGGAGTGTACATTTCTTATCTCAGCCAGGGGAAGCAACCTCTGTCCCATGTGGGGGTCATGGATATGGTGGATGGGGAAACCATGGATGTGTAAGTACAAATAGAATAGAAATACAGTCAATCCTGTCAATTCCAGCTAACTATTGGCCAGATAAGACAAAATTCTGGATTAGGAACTTTTTAAACAATTAAATTCACTAAGCTGTAAGACTTCAGAATATATAACATCCAGATTAAACAAGTTCCACTGTAGAAATGTAGGTTTATCAGCATTGGAAAAAATCAATGAGCTTTGCCGTTTGGTACATGTAAGACTGTTTTATGAAGTACTACTGATTTTTTCCTTGGCAGAGATTTCCAGACTGATCCGTCCACCATTAGATCCAGCTGGGACGTTTCTGGTGACCCTTGTCCTCCTGTCAAATACGAGTGGGCAATCAGAAGGCTGGATGGTTATGAAATCTCCAGTTTCTTTAGCACCAATAGTAAGTGATTTGCTGTAGGATGATTTTAATAATTTTAAATGGTAAAAAAGATGTACAACTAATGTGTTATGATTAAGACATTTTACATCGAGGCACGTTTGTTATTTGATAAGATTTGTTAAGCTATATAAGTTGTTACGACTTATTAAAACTTTTCTAATAAAGTGAAATAGTAATCAAATACATGAAAACAAATTATTTTAATCTGAAAATAATACATTTATCAGTAGAACATAATAATGGCAATAATTTTGCTTGGTAGTGAGAACATTTGGACTGATTGATGGACTGAATATGAAAAATGGCGAGACCTATGTTAATTATGTCAGGGTGACAAACTCTATTGGTTACACATACATCCTCCGCTCTAATGGCGTGACCATCCAGGAGAACCCACTACTGCCTGGTAAAGTCTACGACGGAGACATTGAAGGTTTTGACCTGAATTTCTTGCCCTCGGTTACTAAAGTGTATGCCAACTGGAATGGATTTGGTCTGCCAGCAGATGCCATCAAGCAAATTGATGTCAACAGTGGTAAGAATATAGAGTTAATATTCCTTTGTATTTGTAAGCAATTCCTTTCTTGAATTGCATGCAACAGTCATGTATTCTTGAGGAATTTATTTATTTCATGTTTTTTGAATATCATGTGCCAATCATTGCCTTTTTCTTCTTTTATACCAAATTTTATCCAATTTGTATAATATGTCAGATATTCAATACTGACACAAATGTTTTAACATGTGAAATACATGTACCTCCCTGTCTGTATTGTTTGGATTTGTTTCACTTCTAAGAGAAGATAGACAATACTTGTTTTTTACTTTTTTTTACCAGTGTGTAGTCCATTATTTCAATTCTTTCAATAGGAAATCCTGGTCTCCAGACTGATAATTCATTGATAGCTGCCCAAGATAAAAGCCAGCAGGTGGCTTACTACATGGTGGCCCTGGGTACTGATCGTCGCTTCAATAAGACCAGAGACAATGTTGTCCCCTATACTTTTGTGGGAGAAAATACTACAGTGGTATTCACAGACCTTGAGTTGACTCCAGGAGTTGCCATGTACTATTTCTCTGTGTATGCATTCAGTAAATCCTTTTCCAAGACTTTGGTCACATCCAATGGTTTTTATGTTGGATTCCAAGGTGGTGTCACTGGTGAGTTAAAAAAAAATGATTTTAGAGGAGGTAAAATTTCTAAGTCACGCGGGAGATGTGTTTTGCTATTCATATTTACATCATGTGAGAATTTTGCATTTGAAGTAAAGTGGAATTTTGTTTGACTTTGTGTAGCTGGTATCATCACTCGTCCTGGCAGCTGTGTCGGTAACAACACGGTACTTGAGGTACAATGGGAGGGCTTCACATCCAAACTGGACATCCTGATGTATTATATAGCTATCTCTAACAACACTAATGCAAATGGAACAAACTGTAAAAATTATGTAAGTATCACCTGAAAGTATAAATGGTTACTGTAGAAGAATTTTACTTTTAATGTTAAAAAGAGTTTGTACTAGCTAGGATATGTTTTGTGTTGAATTCAATTTGAGTGGATCGAAGCTTGATATTTGTTGAAGATGGAAAAAAAAATGTAATGAGAGAGAAATGTTCATGTACAAACATAAAAGTTTCAACTCTAGATTTATAGATTCTGTTAATTATTGAAGCTTAATCCCTGCAAAGTTATTGAATTCCCCAGTGCCTGTAGTAAAGAAGAGGATATTGTATAAGTTATTTTTAACAATTGGATTTATGATAAGCTGATTATCATCTGTTTATACACAGATTGATGGAGGAAAAACCCCAGATGACGAAAGAAAGTTATTATTTAATGCTTTGGATGTCACGAATCAGGGACAAAATACCTACACAAAGCTGACCAATCTCACTCTGGAACAAGGAAAAACATACTATGTCTGGGTGATGGGTAGGTTTCTCAAACCTGTACAGTAGACTTTAAGCTATAGGGAAGTCAGATAATGGGAGAATTTTTCTTGAAAAACAGTTTGTTTAATTGTGATTTTGTTTCCTTTATATGGAGTTTGGTATTCCAAATCTAGACAGTTGTTTCTCTCTCTCTCTCTTCAAGAAGTTCTCTTAAACCATATTTTGATTCATAAATTCAGACAGTAAAAAAAATGAATATAAAGGAAATTGGACAGTCCCGGTATTCAGACACTCCAGCTATCCAGCTGATATTGACTAGGAGCCGAAGTAGCCTGATAAATGAGGCTCCACTGTATATTAAATCTGTTGAAAAAAAGTCTTTATCTGATCTATTTTAAAAATCAAGATGTGTCAATTTACAGTGTTTTAGAAGTAATTCTATTTCATTTGAATAATAACAGGAACAGATAAGTCTGGGGCCTGTGAAATGAACTACACAGAGTTTCTGGTGGACATCACTCAGCCCAACATGGGTGTTATCAGAACTGGTCCTTGGTTTGACATGGTGAGTGCTAAACCTCTGTCAAATCAAAATAACAAGCTCAGCTCATCATTGATTTATAAGGATTTCCCTGTCTTCAGACAGAGGAATCTCCAGCCACTGCCCAAGATATAACTTTCATATGCAAAATTATCTCAAATCTTAGAATTAAATATTTCATATTGAAAAACGGGAGTCCTCAAAAAGTATATAAACCAATAGATAGAACTGATCTTTTAAAAAATAATTTATAAAGAGAAAAAACTTGTTGTAGGTTGTGTCATATACAATTGACAACACCAGTATCAGTGTACACTGGGAGAACTTCACAGATGACGAGTCGGGGATTTCTAAGTATGAGGTGTCCCTGTGGCAGAATGGCACCTGTGATGAAAGCAGCACCACCTCTCTCGTCAACAATTGGTTAACTCTGAGCAGCAACAACTCCTACTACCAGTTTGTCGACCAATCATTAAAGGTAACACAATGTAGACTAACACTGTCTTGTTTTAGGATGTGTAGGAAATCTTATCACAAATTTAAATAAGTATAGAATCTTCACTGTAATGAGAAAGCAGATATTATAAACAGATTATCGTTCAGTAGTAATTAATGCAGTAAATGAATTAAGCAGTGGTACTAGGTACTGTCATTTTTTTTTTTACCTCATATATATTGCATGTAATCCTTTTCTTTGAAATTGTTATGGAATATGTGTCTGTTGTGTCATTTTCAGAAGCAAATTCCATACTATGTGAAGCTGAGAGTGACTAACTGTGCTGGTTTATCTGTTGTACTGGAATCAGCTCCTGTGTTGTTTGATGAGACTGTACCATTGGCTGGTCTTGTAAAAGATGGACTAGACTTCACATCAGATCTTTTATGGTTTAATGATACCACTAAAGTAGAAGGTAACAATCTTGACAGAGCTTTATTTCATCATATAATGAATAAGCTGTTGGGGAAAAGTAGCTACAATTTGTATGTATTATACAGGCACATTCCTTCATTTACCCAACCCTGATCCAAATATCCATCCTTGTCCAAACCAGAGAATTGCTATTAAAGGAAGTGGTTGGGGCAAGCTGAACAAGCTAGGCATGTTAGATCCTTCTGGGGAATACTGGAGGATAAAACAGCAGGATATTTATGTGTTCCCTGCTGAATTTGAAGACAAAGTAGACGTTAAGCTAGTCAAAACAAAGGATGCTAGCAATAATGACATCATGGGAGCTGGGGCAATCTACAGGAGAGCTGAACTGTATAATGGTGGCACTTACAAGGTACAGATCATATGTTAGAAAAGAATATTGTCAGAAATGATTTCATTGAAATGCTTTAGGATATTAGAAGGGAGGTTTTAATTGTTATGACATTAATGTGTCTTCTTATAGCTAAGGATCAAGGCTGCAGATCAGGATGGAGAAGCTGTGACAGAGATCCTATTCTGGGATGGCCCAGAGACTGGGATTGCCACCTATAAATACCAGATCCCTAAAGAATTTGAAAACTGTGTTTGCTGCTTTAACAACCCCATTCCAGTGGTAAGTTAAAAGTAAACATTAAAGCTGACATGAATTCTTAAAAACGCAACATTTTCATCTATGTACGACTTGTTTCATACCAACTATAGCCGTATTCCGCCATATTTCTTTCAGATACATTGTCTCATTGTAACGATATATACCCCAATGCGGTCGTTACACTTGAATGATTTTTTGGCTTGGGTATCGACTTGTTCACATCTCCGATGGTAAAGAATATGAGAACACATGAGGTGATCAAGACATTTCAAAACCACAACAAACAACATAATAATCATATTTCTGAATAATTATTGATTTGAATCAAAAGGAAAAAAAATACAAGTTTGGAAGAGAAATTTAGATGTATGAGTACGTATTTTACAGTGCGCCAATTTATGCAGAATAAACTTGAAATAAAAAGCAGTAAAATCTGCAAACACATTTTGAAATTATATCATTTGAATGGAACAAAACAACCTACGTCTTTGATCTGCAGGTCCTAAAAATGCAATTGATGCATATCAAGAAAACGCCTCGAACACTGTAAACGTACCCATACCTGGAAATAAGGTTACTGCATCGGTTCGAAGATGTGCACAAGTCAAGTGATATACACCCTGAATCCCATTTATTGAAATATGCATCACAAAAAAGAAATAAACTCCATAAAAGCTAAATAGTAAACAAACTGTCATTACTCCGTACAGACTAGCACGTCAATACACTTAGTCCGTGTTGATCACATTTTGGTCAGGGAAAATATCACAAGTGGAAAGAGAAGTTATTTGGTGTTTGCGCGGCTGAAAAGGGGGGGGGGGTTAAATTATTATTACTGCTGTTCATAAGCTATAATTGTGAATTGTCTATCTACATGTAGTTCTAATATACATTCTATATAAAGTCATGTATATAGTCTGCAGTTAGTTTGGGTCGCAAAATTCATTTGTCAATTATAACTGATTTTAGTACTAATCTCAAATCTAAACCAAGTAATTTGAGGTATGGTAATTATTTACTTCAAATCTTAAAAGCAATTAACCAGAATACAAATTCTTATGTGTACATCTATACGTTCTTTAACACACACACACCCTCACGGAGAAAGGCCATCCCCTGTTCAGATTGACATTTAGGCATTTGATTTTTTTTAAGCGCGGGAGGGGGGGGGGGGCATGCAAAAATAATTGACATGACTGTTATTTAAATATTCTTGGATGACAGACATTTCTGCCGATTCAATTTTGAGATTTTTTAAAAATATGTCACTCCGACCACAAAGCATGTGCATTTTGAGGAATGTAACTGTTTTATGTTGTTACAGAGAGTCTTTCGAGATTTCAGTATCCCTGCCTGATAGTCTAGATATTATTTTTGGCATAAAAATAATTTCATTTCTTTTGGAGTATTTGAGAGATAATTTTAAGAGCTATGGTAGGGATACTTGACACTGGTTGAATACGGACAATTTTTATTAACTCTTTGGTATATTGAACTCTCTCTCTCTTTCTCCCTCTCCCTCTATACCAATAATAGGTATAAGATCCTACGCACTTTGTGCTGTACCATTTATTAAGCCTTAGAACTGATCAAGGATGTTCTCAGAAGGGATGTCGAAACTTCCTAAATTATATAATAATTTTAATTTGGACAAGAAATTAACCCAAACGCCCATATTGAGAGAGAAACTAGAGGTATTGTGAGCAATGAGCTCACTAAATGATACCCCGCCTCCCATATGGTTATATTGGCAAATTCCATATTTTGCTGTTGTCGCTAAACCCAAAATATGTGTCGAATCAAAAAAGCAGGCATGTAGCATCCTATTTGAAAGTGGTGGCCAGTCAGAGAATTTTTAGCTCACCTGAGCCAAAGGCTCAAGTGAGCTTTTCTGATCAAAATTTGTCCGTTGTCTGTCGTTGTCGTCGTTGTCGTCGTCGTCGTTGTCGTTGTCGGCGTTGTCGTTGTCGAATGTGCTTTTTCCTGACCAATTGCTCAGGTGAGCGATGTGGCCCCTGGGCCTCTTGTTTTTAATTACCTGAAAAAGTTGACAAGCAAAAAAAAACCAAAGAAAACCAAACCTTCAATTAACATTTCTTATAGTATAAGTTAGGTCGCGGAAAAAAGTGGGGGGGCAGCCCCCCCCCCCCCCCTTGCCCCACATGTTGCTACACCCCTAAAAGTAATAGGAGTTGCACAATGGTAATATGTAATAAACCCAAGATTCTGTAAAGTTTCATTAAATTTCACTAAGTGGTACAAGATGATTTGCGGATAAGAGATTGGTACCCCAAAGCGTAAGAGACAGACGCACGGACAGACGGACGGACATAACGATTACTATATACCCTCCCACTTTTCAAGTGGGGAATATAGAAAACGTGAAATATACATCACAGGAATGGGAACATTGGGAACTTTCTCAAATACCTTCTCAAACGTACGTGTCGAACCTGGACCTGGATAACAGAAAAGAGAATTTTTAAAAAGCTAATTGTAGATAGAATTAGGAATTCTCATGGGGAATTTGCTCTCTCTTCCTATATGCTTTTTCTAATAATCATTAATTATTTATGTCTAGAAATTTAATTCACATTAAATTATATTATCATTATCATTGCACCACAGAATCAAACTCGTGTATTATACCCCTCGCAATCAGTTGCGTGAGGTATAATGTTTTTGACCCGTCAGTCAGTCTTTTTTTATATTTTTTTGGTCAGCGCAACTTTTCATAAACCACTGCACAGAGTTTTGTCGAACTTTGCAGATATTTATAGGAGACAATGTGTGTGTAGATTTGCACATCACCAGAAAATTCCGAATTCTTTATTTTTTCGGGAATTTCCGCACTTTTACATTTAGATTTTGGCCATATCTTGAATATTGAGATGAGCAGTTTGTCAGCGCAATTCCTCATAAACCGCCTCACACAATTTCGTCAAACTTTGCAGATATTTAGGACACAATGTGTATAGATGAGCATATTACATGGAAATTACGATTACTTTATTTTTTTCTGGGAATTTCAGCACTTCGACTTTTGGGGGAGCGTGGGGTATGTGAACTTGCTCACTTTTTTTCTTTCATTGTGCATAAAATTATAAATAACTTTAAATCAAATTATATTAGGTCTAATAAAGCGTATACATAGTATTTATTTGATAATAATTAATCTGTTTCAGACGTTTTTCTTAAATTATTTTTTATGAGAGAGTTGATATGCATGTTTATTACCCCCCCCCCCCCCCCCCCCCCCCCCCCCCCCAGGGGATCATGATTTGATAAAGCGTATACATAGTATTAATTTGATAATTATTAATCTGTTTCAGACGTTTTTCTTAAACAATATTTATGAGAGTGTTAATATGCATGTTTTATTACCCCCCCCCCTCCTATCACAGGAAAATATCTTCAAAAGGTGAATGATTCGTAGCAATGCATGCTTTATTATAAATTTAATAAAGTTAAACCATGTAATCATAAATATTATCTACTACATTTACAAATAAGAGTAATGTTTATTTTTGAAAAAAAAAAATTCAATCAACCCCACTGAGCTTTCAACCTTTGATATTTTCCCTGACCAAATAAAATGATCGGCATGAGCCACGTGTGTCCAAGCATCTTTTCTATTGGTTTAGCAATGGATAACATGACTTCTGAGATGCATTTTTCAATAAAAGTAAAATAGGATAATCCTTTCGACATGTGCATATCCCTGTAACGATAGCAGTATTCAGGTAAATGTTTTATCACTGCGTTTGACGCGTTTTCTCGACCTACATGGATTTTTGCTGTACATTGTACATAAATGTATTCCGTGTTAGTGTACTTTTTATATTGCAGCAAATGCATTCAAAAATAATTTAATTCTCGGTATAGTTCTATTTTTTGTTGAATTTTTACTTTTCAAACATGTATTGGTCAGTTTATGGACTTCTAAAAACTATGCTATCAGAGATGTGTACATGTCGACAGCCAGACTAGAAAATCACTCAAGTGAAACAATTCTACAACGCTATATATAGCAGGTACAGGTGGCCAAAAATCTTCGATTAAATATGGCGGAATTGAAGAAATATGTCGGACAAGGGCGTACAGGAATGTAGTAAGTCGTACAAAGATGAAAATTTATGCCTTTTTAAGAGTTCATGTCAGCTTTAAGCTGTCAAGAATTTTTGGGAAAGTGTAACTGATTAATGCAAAGGTTTTCTCTGTAATTTTATGATATATACCATTGCTACAATTACAGGAATGTGGTGGCTGCAACTGCACCGCCTATCTTTTGGACAAGGGCTACTTTCTGAATGAGACCTTCCCCACAACGACCAGCACCACCCAGTCTCCCGACACTCAGACCTTCCCTCCCTATGATGTGGTGGACAGTCAGGGCTCCAGTGTCATTGACAAACCAGACCTTTCTCCACAGTTCGCAAGGGATTCATGTGGTGTTCAGATCTACTCAGGTATGAGGCAGTTCACAAGAAAAAAACGCAAAATTTCACATATCTGATTTCTATGATATGTGTAAATCTAAGTCAAAGACTTTTCTGACTGAGAATAAAGTATTTTTCCCCACGAAATGATTGTTTCAGTTATGGCTGTATATAGGGTTAATTTTACCCACACTACAATCAAACCATTTGCAAACAATTTTTCTCCTTTTTTCAATATGCCCAAACACAATTGTGTTGAAAGGATCATGCAGAAAGAAGATGGAGACAGAAAACCTGATGTGTATCAATTTAATGAATTTCTTTCCATTATAGCCAATCCAAATGCTAATCTGAGTGCCTTTATTGTCACTTGGTGTCGGTACAAGTATGATGCTAGAAGGATGGGAGTTTTAGCCACAGATATTAATATTAATCCTGCAGAGGACTTTCATGACTATAAAGTGGACTTTGCCATTAAGAGTGAAGATTCTACATCGGTAAATGTCACATAACATACTGAAAATGAAATTACCCTGCAAGAAACACTTTTTACTAAAAATTCTGCTTTGCAAACTATAATACACTTGGTTAAGACCTAATATTTTTTTCTTTTCAGGTGAAGTGGTGTATGATGTTGTACATTGACAATGAGTACATCAACGAACTCTGTGATGTTCCTCAGATGTCCACTGATGCTTTCATGTTCTTCCATGTCTTCAAACGAATGAATCAAATTCCCAATCCAAAGAATAAATTTGAGGCCTGGGCAGCCTATGCCTCCCTGGCAGGCCTGGAGATGCCTCCCCCAATAGGTACTCTCTGTAGATCTGGGCCACAGTTCAGGGCCTTTACCAACCCCATCATATTCTATGAGGCAGCAATCGGTACTAGCATTTTAGCTTCAGATGTTGTTCCATTCAGAAAGGTACATAATTTTTTTGCATAATATTGAAATAATGATAATGAAAAATATCACTTATACATTGTATTAAAATTCAAATGTCAGAGGATATTTTTAATGATAATTGTGTTGTGTCTTCTTAGGTTGTAGAGCCCTGTGTACCATGCTTTAGCAAGTGCTCTCGCTTTAACTGTAACTCCAGCTGCAATTCCACTGAAACTGTACAGAAGACATTTGTTATGGACAACTTAAGTCTACAACCCAAGAGAACTGTATACAACGAGACTGGTCATGGTGTTGAGGAACTTGTCACCTACTACTTGACAGGTTAAACATTAATCTATTCATACAATAACATTTGAGAGAGCTGATATTCACTGGTACATGTATCAATTGACAGTTTTTATGGTGTTTGTTTGGAAATATCTCCTATTTTCTTCTTTTTTGCCAAACCGCCTGGTGTTTACTGTGTTTTCATGTCTTTGGTAGTGAGGGGAGTGACCGCCTCGGGAGACTCTGCCACGTCGTCCTCCGATGGCTTCTATGTGGACAACACCTACCCTGTGTTTGATCAGGAGATAATGAGTGGGGAGTTTTACTATGACGTAGGACAAGGAAACAGCACTCCAGCAGGATTCCAGAACTCCAACAACACTATCAAGTGTATCTGGAAATGTGACGATGATGAAAGTGGCATTGTGGTGTGTATCTGATACAGGAATTTTAATTTCTAACATATAGTTTTAAAGAATAAGTATGATGGAATGAAAAAGTGATGTTTTTTTTCTGTGTTACCGTTGAAGTGGAATATTTTATCCTTTAAGTTTTGTAATATTATATTAGTATCTATAGGAATATCTTTCAACAAAATTTTTTTTTACAGGAATATAAATGGGCACTTGGTACCAGTCCAGGAGCTACAGATGTGATGAATTTTACATCTAATGGACAGCAAATTGTAGGAATCAACAACCAACTGGAGGGAATTCTCCAGCATGATCAGGCCTACTATGCTACCATTACTTGTGAAAATGGAGCGGGCTTGGTTTCTACATATACTGACACTAAGGGTAGGTACAGTGTACATGTAGAGAAGACAATTTTATATAAGATGATATTAAGTATTTTATTTTTTTCAGAAATGTAATGCAATCTTAGCATTTATACTAGAGGCATAACCTTATATTATTTGAAATGTTTTTAATGCTATGCATTTCTTGTTCTCAATAGGAGTGACTGTGAAATTGATACCACCAGAAATCGAGACTGTTAACACTACTATACCAGGAACAGCTAAATTTACAGAGAAAGTGTTCCCTGAAGAGTCCCTGACTCAGGAAGATCCTACCAGTGTGGGATTTACCTTCACAAAGTCCGACGATCCATCAGTTGACAGATATGGTATGTGTCTACTTTTTAAGATAAGGAAATGAGTTAAATGTGTCGAAAACATTGAATTATACTTGCTTGCAGTATGTGACCATGTATCTGTTTAATTCTGCAAACTATATATATAGCCAAATAGAATGGTACTGGAGTTCATCAAATTCTCATGACATCTTATTTTACTTGAAAATAGAGTTGTATTAATTATGTGGGCAAAATTTTCACAAATTTGGCCTATTTTGGAATCTAATCCATAATAATAAAAAAATGTACAAGCATGAACTTTTCGTTAGCAGAAAGTCTCACTTTACCATACTAAAAATAAAGTTCTTGTGAATAAATAAAGTTATTTACCGTATCTTATTTGTAAATTTATGGTATGTTTCTAAATTTATAGATTTATGTGTTGGATCAAAGAATCTATCACAGGACATAATTCCCTGTACCTGGGTTGGCTACAATATATCAGGTTCAGCAGAAATCAAAAATGGTGCATTATGGGTAAATGGAATGGAAATCAGAAAACTTTCAGAGCTTCGGCCACAACAGGACTACTCCAATGGAACTACCACCAATACACAAGACATCTTTAGAATGCCTGTAGGAAAGCAAATGTTTATAACCATGAGACTCTGCAATAAGGCAATGTTATGTACGAACAGAAGTCTGGCAGTGGTTGTTATCAAGAACAGTAATTCTAAAGTGGGTGTGTCTGAAAATGGAACAGCCATTGAAGAAAAATTAGCGATCACATCTAGAAAGAGAGCAGCCTCTGAACTGGACATCAAAACTCCCAGTGGTAACAAGCCTTTATTAAAATCATAATAAGAAGGTTTTTGATACAATTTGGTGATGCACACAGAAAAATTTTGTCTTAAATATATATGGATGCTTCTGTCTATGCTGTTTTTTTGAAAATGATGTTTTCGAGAGTGCTCCTGCAGGGGGTATTATTCTCATTAGAACAGTTCTAGTTTGTGTTGCACTCATTTCAATTGTGGTTTTATAGATTCTGTGTGTTTATTTAAACGTATTTCATACAGGTCTGGCCCCTGGACAATCCATCATTGTGACTGCTCTGAAGTCCTTGGACCTCAATACCACGTATGGCTCTGATGCCTCCATTGATTTTGTGTCATACATACAGGATCCTGACACATCAAGGGACATGGTTCAAAGACTCCTGGTAAAAAGGTAGGTGAAAAGCAGTAGGGGAGGGGGGTATAGTTCATTCCTTGCTAGTATGTGATATTAATCTATATAATGTCTGAGAAAAACCCCCTTATTTTTGGCTTTCTTTTCAGATTTTATGGACAGAGATTTGCATTCTCTATTGTATCATTAGGCAATGTGCCAATGCCCGGACCCATCACTATAACTTATAGTGACAGTATAGGCCAACCCTCTACAGGCAACAGAACCATGCTCTTGCACTGGAATCCTGGTACATATTAACTTTTAGTAAAGAGGAGAAAGATTTTTGTTATATCTCACAATGGTCACATTTCATCGTTAAAAAAAAAAAAGAAATGCGAGTTTGGAAATCCTAATTATGACAATGCAGCTGATATTGATAAGTTACTAGCCACAGACTTACAACAGTCTGTAATTTTATGCAATGCTGTTGAATTTTCATGAAATTTAAGGAAGGCTAGGAAGTCTAATTCGAAGCAGTATTATACAGTATACTATAAATTCCTTTGTCTATATTACAGTGATGCAGTACTGGGAGATAACTAGTAAGACCTGTACACATCTTACAGCACAGGAACAAGAGATATATGACCCAGTGGCTCAGACAATGACAGTCAAGGTTTGTTTACTCAATGATGGACTAGCATAGACAAATTGTAAATTTGATGCTAAACAAAAAATAAGTCATCATGGTCTTGTTCAAGACAATAAAATAAAGATATGGTTGACAGATTGTGGGTGTATATTTTGTGTATGAAACTAACTAGTTAATGCAGTAGTTGATTTATGAAGAGTAATCAACATGTAATATTATAGGTGTGTGATACATATTTGGTGGACGAGACTGTCCAATCATCAGGATCCTCCAGAAAGAGGAGAGCAGCCCCCACCTCCCCGACCTACTTTTCCCGAGAGACCATGTTTGTGGTGTCAACTACTGCGGCCTCCATCTACAACTCTCCTCCCCGGCTCAACGTCTCCAGAGATGTTCAAATTGTCGAAGATTCAGGTAGATTTAGTAGTTGTTTTGCATTATATTGGACTTTTTTTGTTGTACTAATAAAAAATGAGTTATTAAGGAGGCTGGGAGGTTAACAAATTAACTATCAGATGTAACTTAATTTTTAAAATATTCAGCTAACATTTGGCAAAGAAATATTTCATATATTTCAGTTTTAAAACTTGATCATTTTTGTATATCTTCATAGTGAGCTCTTCTTCTAAAGGAGATCAATATAATCTGAAAATAGCCATGACCACCCAGCCCTCTACAATGTAGAATAATTGTAATTTACAAAATTTAACCTATTCATGATTGTATATATAGAGTCTCACATGATTTATAGTTGGATATGATTTTAACCAACTTTTTTAACAAGTTGGGTGTTTTATATCCCCGAGCTTTGGCGAAGGGATAAAAACACAATGAGTTGGATAAAAATCATATCCAACTACAAATCGTGAGATTCTTTTTATCCCATGTTTTATACACCACAATCAATGTTTAACATAGTTTTTATATAGGACTCCACTTTATTTTACTTCATCACTTTAATGTAAAACCCATTGTAATGTCACAGCTGTGGGATACGAAAACTATATCAAATGAGCTATATCAACGGGATAAAGGGTTAAACATGGGATAAAATTCTTTATATAACCAATCAAAAGGAAAAGCTTTGTGGCAGAAACTCTATTAGAAGTCTTGTAAGAGATACTGTGAGATCACATATTTTTGAGGGGTCAAATTTTCTTATTTTGAGGAAAATAAATTGTTTCCATTGGATTTGATTTAGTGATTGAAGAATTGATCAGTAGCTAATAGCAGTATATGTGGAAAATTGCATTTCTTAGTGGACATAAATTCCTGGGTCTCTTCATACCTTAAAAACCACAAAAATTAAAACCCCATGAAAATTAGTGATTTCACAAAGTATCAAACATTATTCATAGAATCTTGTATTGGGTGTTGATGTACAGAATAGTAACACATTTTTTTGATGATCACAGGCACTGTTAACTATCAACTGGTGGCTACTGATGAGGAAGGGGATGCCATCTTCTTTGCCTTGTCAAATCATACTTTAGAGTTTGGAAATGCAGCACTCTCAGAAACTGGATTGTAAGTGCACACAATGTCAAATTGTTATAGCTTGAGCCATTTGTTTGCTCTTTTTATGTCATAGAAGTTATATGCATAGATATGATGAATAATTTGTATTTGTATTCTGTTTCTAGCCTGACCTATACCCCCTGTACAGACTGTGCTGGAGTGGAATACCTCAACATTACAATGTACGAGAATCAGACTGACCCGGAAATTCCTCCTGCCAACACCACAGATGTCATCATAATCACGATACAGTCCATTAATGACCCTCCTGTACTGTTTGCCTCCTACAATGGGAAATCTCTGCTCCAGGCAGATCCAACAGAACCTGTTGTGGTTTGTATACTATCTTATCTTATTTTGCTTACCTGAGCCAAATTTAAGGTACAGTTAAGTTTATATTAGTTCTCAATTACTGATTAATGTTTGTCCATCTTGCCTCTGTTGTTTTCCTTGGGATGAACAATTAATGAAGTGTAGTTCTTTATATCATAAGATCAGATTACTAAAATGAGCATTGTGGGCCATGGACTTCTTGACTTGACTTTAATCCCTTAAAATTCTCTGTTTTTAAAAACTTCATTGTTCCTCCCGATAATGCTTTTTGAATGTATTATTTTTTCTTGTATCAGTGACATACAAAATTTAAAACTTAAAAAAAAAATGCATAACTTTGTGTAGTTTTGAGCCTGTTTCACATTTTCAATACTTGTATTTAATATACTTCATGTACTTGTACCTTTTAAAGGTGTTGCTGGAAGCACATTATGATTTCAATCAGCATGTTTGGCAAGAACCGTGGACTGCATTATTTGGGGCATATGACATTGAGCCTGGGGATACAATGATATTCCAGATAAATGATCCGTTCCTGAGTAATTTGACCACAGGAAATGAAGACACAGCTGTCCCTACTCTGTACCCCAACTGTGAAAGTGCTGGGGAGATCACTGTAAGTACACACCTAATGTGTTTCGTTTGAAAAGTCTGTGTTATTTTGTCGTAATATTTAATTAGCACCATCAGTAATGTTTGAAATAGTTGTAGGAATTTCAGTAAGTGTTCAAGAATTGACCTGAAATACTTCATACAAAATAAATATACCGATTTTGTCTCATTATAGCCTACCATGATGCCGTGTGATAATTTCACCCAGAATCTGCCCCACGCAGCCGATCGCATGTCATGGAAAACTTTTACTCTCAACTTTACAACACCAGTGAATGTGTTTGGCAACTTCACAGTGAACTTTTATTTTGAGGACAGCTCAAATGGAACCTCACTACCGCTCACTGTCAAATTTGCTATCATGGACTCACCTTGCCGAAATGGAGGAATGTGTGAACGTAAGTACAAATAAACAGCTCTTAGAGAAACACATTATCTTTTTTTAAATGCATGAAAAAGTATCAAGGTTTCTTAATCCACCAAAAGCAATTTGTTTCTGTTCAACTCAGCTCAACTTTGTTTTAAGAGAAACTCGATTTGCTCTGTTATATTTACAGCCACCAGTTTCTTCCCCTGTCATGATACCCACAGAACCCACAATTTTGATTCCTACTACCGCTGTAACTGTACCGGGGGGTACCAAGGGAAGTACTGTGAGGACGATGTCAACGAGTGCCTAAGTGACCCCTGTATTCGACCTTATGTCTGCTACAATAGACTCAACCACTATGTGTGTGCCTGCCCCGAGGACAATCCACATTGTGAGATCCTCCCCTGGATGATTTCCATTATTTTGATCATCATCATTCTGATTATTGTTTTGGTTGTGGTTGGCATATACCGATACAGGCACAGGAGAAGGTAACATTTTATTCTTAATATGGAAAATTTTGTTATAAATTCAAGTACACAAGCAATACCTTTGTGTAATTGTTAGCTAACGTGAAAATTGTGTCCAAAATTAAACTATAAACTCTCTAGAACCAAACTTGTATGGTTTATCTGAGAATGTAGTCATACTTTGAACATTGTGTCTGATATATTTCTTGGATGAGAAGCTAGATCAAAGTGTTTATGAAGCAGGTTTATTCCCAAGAAACTAAGTGTCACTGGGACCAAACTTGCATTTGATTTATACATTTACTTGCTTCCTGCTAAATAATGCAAGAGACATGAATTTCATGTTCTTAATTAAAATGCCATACGAACATGTAACAAGTGGATCTTGTTCAACTTGAACCTTTGTCTTACTTGATTGAAAGATATGCAAAACTTGAATAACCTACACATGTATTTTTACTTTGCCTTATTATGATTCTTCTCAAGAAAAAATTATAACTTTATTCCGATTTTTTCTTTCTTTTCAGTGAAAAGGATTACATGTTAAAGAAGTGAGTATTTCTTTAAGTAAACATCTTGAATTATTGAAAAATATTATCAGCTTGGATTAACCACGCTTATTGAAATCTTTAACTGAATTTTCTTCTTTTTTTTCCAGTAGTTTTGGGTCACAGTCGTCTTTGGGATCAGAATTTAACATGGATGATGACATGGTTTTAGGTAGGTGAACAAAACAGTTGTATACATACTGTGTATTACTGCTTACAGTCTAATGTTCTAAAGAGCATTCTTTTAAAAGATCAGTTTTATGGAGCTCAAAATATGAAACACTGATATTTGATATTGGTATTTTTGATGCATATGGTCATTGTTTATGCTTATTTATCCATCTATTTGCAGATGACAAAGTGTCTCTTGGTGGATCATATGATGTAAGCATGAATCTATCCATTTCATACAATAGTAGTTTTAAAAGTCGATCTAATATAAGCTTTCTGTAATACAGAAGAAGCAGGAATGTTTGATATAAATAATCACCTGTAAAATTAAATAAATGCAAATTTTGCAGGGGTTTGAAAATCCAGCACTCAACATTGAACATGATTATGACCCAGAGGATGAGAGGCATCAGTTCAAAAGACACATGAAGTCTGGCTTTGCTCCCCTTCTTCATGCTGCTTCTCCATCCCAACTGCCAGCATACAACCAAGGCCAACATCCACATCCTGATAGCTTTCATCCCAAAAATGCACCTAAAGGAATGAATGGCCATGAAAGTTTGGCAGGGATGCCAAATGGTCAGAGCAGGAGCGGTACTCCGGACTCCAGAACAAGCAGTGCAGCTCTTAAATGTCGCGCCAAGGTAAAACCAGTGGAAGAAGATGTCGTTTCAACAACCAGCCAGGTTATGGGAAATGGACAAAGTACACCAGTTAATAGGTCCAGGTGCAACACTCCCGATATTTTCACTGCAAATTCAGCAAATGGAAGGTCCACACCTGTAAGGCCCAGCACCCCCTCCCTGACAAAGGTCAACAAAGTGTCGCCTGTAGACCAGTCCCCTAACGGAAGCCAGTACTCTGGAAGCAATCTATCCTCCTCGGACCACGGCAGCTCTCAGCGGGGGTCTCCCCAGACTCTGGAAATGTCACTGTCCACTGAGCTGACCATCTCCGACATGGAGGATACAGGGACCAAAATGACCAATCTGTGATGACCTCTGGACATGGACTTATATAACCAAGGATTTATAAATTTGTGTTTTCTTTCCTTCTGACTTTTGTTTTTATTTCTCAAATCAATATTTATTACAAACTTGTCTTTCATTGTACATGTGTCTAATTGTCTGTGATATTAGCTCTAAATAATCTTTGTCATGTTTTATCAATTTATGTTTACACCAGTGATATGCATTTATAGAGATTGTTGTGTCCATATAAAAAGAGAAGGAATATATCTATGAAAGGCTATCTGTGATATAGAATTTGCATTACCAACTATCAGCTGTGATAAATTTTTATGCAATTATTTTTGAGGTAGAAATATTCATGGACTATTAACCCACATTTTATCAATTTCTTGAATAGTTGTATGATTCACTGAAAAATGACATCCCAAATTTATCAGTATGAAAATTTTGAAAACCACAAAGATAATTTGACTCTTTCAGTTTTTAATATATAAATTTTTATCATTACTGTGATGATTTTTTTTATATAATTGTATACAATACCTACTTTGACTGTGATAGATGATACAAAATTTTGTTGTTTTTTTTCAGTATCCATCCAATAAGATTTTTTTCCCAACCATGAAGGCATATATTTTTTTTATTTCTGATAAATGAAAATTTAGAAATTCTTCACCAATAAACTATTTTCTATCTTTCATGAAGCTGTTTTATTTTCATTTAAGCAACTTTAAAGTTATACAGCGTATTTTTACCAAATTAACAACATTCTGGCTTTTACCAATAATGTAATTCAAATTCAGGTGTCACTTAATTGTTATATTTCTGTTAAAGTACTGGGTGTTATCTTTCTTTAGCATATAATCGTATTCCATTTAAGGCTCTCATCACTGCCACTGCATTACGTTCAACTTTGTGGTCTTGGTCCACAGAAAAGGAAAATCTGCAACAAAATTATAAACATTATATATATCCTTCCACACTGTCTGATATTGTTTGCACGTGTGACGAAATTAAAATATTTACGCTATACATAAATTTAAATCTTTCATGTTTTTTTTGTAAAATTTATATTAGATGCAGTTCAAACATTTTGCACAACTTTAAAAGGGGAAAAGATAATTGAAAACAAAATTCATTCATACAACAAAAAAAATGATTTTTTTACTATAAGAATTGACAAGCAAATTCAAAGAATTGTGGTACCCCGCTTTCGGTGTCTTTGTGGGTGAGATGTCTTTTTTTTTTGACATATTGTGTCTAATATGAAATTATCACTGACGTTGATTTTTTTTAAAAATAAAGTCAATCGTAAAGGTCAAGGTCAAGGAGTAAGAAATCATGGCATGCTTGGAAATATCTTGTCACAGGTAATGCACATGTTAAATATGAAAGCCCTATCTCTTCTCAATATAAGGAACAAGATGTGTTAGTGAAACCCTGATGACTCCCTATGGCAGCATAACGAAGATTGAACTTGTTCTTAAACTCAAATGAAATATATTATAACCCAAAGTAGGGCTTTCTCACAAAAAATAAGATTGTGAAATACAAAACTCCTAGCACCACCTATTCAAAAGTTATGGTCAAAGATAAATTTATAAAGGTAGGCCAAACTCGAAGGTGAAAGGGTCTGAGTTGTTGATTTCTTGAGAAAGGTCACAAGTAACACATATGTGAAGGATGAAAACCCTAACACTAACCGTTCAATAGTTATGGCCATGGTAAAAGTTTTGAAAAGTAGGTCAAACTCCAAGGTCAAAGGATCAAAGTTCTTGATATCCAATGAAAGGTCTTACAAGGATTACATATGTGAAGTATAAAAGCCCTAGCCCTTACCATTCAAAAGTTATGGTCAATGTTAAAGTTTTTTTTATAAGTACGGAATCTCCAAGGTCGGGGTCAAAAGGTCAAAGTTGTTGGTATCCAATGAAAGGTCTTGCCACAAAGAATACATATGTGGAATATGAAAGTCCTAGTATTTACCGTTAAATAGTTATGGCCATGGTAAAAGTTTTTGAAAAGTAGCTGTCAAACTCCAAGGTCAAAGGATCAAAGTTCTTGATATCCAATGAAAGGTCTCTCAAGGATTACATATGTGAAGTATAAAAGCCCTAGCCCTTACCATTCAAAAGTTATGGTCAATGTTAATTTTTTTTTTAAAGTACAGAAGTCACCAAGGTCGGGTTGAAAGGTCAAAGTTGTTGGTATCCAATGAAAGGTCTTGCCACAAAGAATACATATGTGATATATGAAAGTCCTTGTATTAACCATTCAAAAGTTGTGACCAAGGTAAAAGTTTTTGAAAAGAAGGTCAAACTCCAAGGTCATTTGTAAAAGGGTCAAAGTTTTTAATATCCAATGAAAGGTCTTCTCAAAAATATTACATTTGTGAAGTATAAAAGCCCTAGCCCTTACCATTCAAAATTTATGATCAAAATTAAAGATTTTTAAAAAGTATGGAAATTTCCAAGGTCAAGGTCAAAAGGCCAAAGTTGTTGGTATCCAATGAAAGGTCTTGTCACTAGAAATACACATGTGAAATATGAAAGTCATAGCTCTACTAAATCAAAAGTTATGGGCAAAGTTAAAGTTTTTGTGACGGACTGACAGACGGACAGATGAATGAGATTTAAAGTCCCCTCCTTTTCGCAACAGCGGGGGACGACAAAAAGTATAAGAGTCATGGTAAGGATGGAAATCTTGAAACATTAATACTGCATAACAGGTTATATTAGCAAAGGGAAAATTTTTATCAGTTGAAAGGAAAATCATCTCCTTTTTTTCTTGTACAAAATTTGTGCTAGATTAGATATAGTAGAGACAACATATTTTTAGCTATATGAAAACCATTGCCAATAATGCCAAACATATATGATCACAAACAATTCCCATTATATTGTCGCATTTCATATTTTATCTTCAGCCTGAAATCATTGAAATGTGTAGTACCTGTGAAGGAGCTTTGCAAGTACTATTTTCTCTTCATTCATGGCAAAATGTTGCCCAATACAGTTTCTGAAAGGAATAATTCGGTTCTATACACTGATTCATATTAACAGTAAAACAATATTTTGTCAAAGAGCTTTTTTGCTGTAACAATTCTCTACCTGGGGCCTGCAGAGAATGGAAGGAAAGCGAATGAATCCATTTTGGCTAGATTTTCTTTGGAGAACCGGTCTGGTTTGTATTCCATGTGGTCTTGTCCCCAGACTGCGGGGTTGTGATGGAGACACCAGATATTGGCCACTAGGCTTGTTCCTGCTGGAATTGTGTGTCCTTCTATGATGATGGGTGCCGTGTTGTTTCTGGCAATAAAGGGAACAGGGCAATGAAGCCGCATCCCCTCCTTGATACATTGTGTCAGGAATGGTAGCTTTCCCAAGTCCTCCCTTCAAACAAAGTTATTAAAAATTCAGAATAATGCAATAAAAGGAAGTCACTTTATTAAAATGCCAGGTGCCCTTACAATTGTACATTTTCTACGTAGACTGATAAAAATTGTTTAAATCTAGTGACTTTGAAATGAACATAATCCACTTATAAATGAATAAATACCATCCTATTTCTCCATCTTCACTCTCTGATATAACCCGATCTATCTCCTTCTGGCATTCTCTTTGATATTCAGGATACTGAGAAAGTGAGTATAGTATCCACGATATTGCACTGGCTGTTGTGTCATGACCTATTTATGAAGGAAGCCATGTTAGTACTTCTTATTTTCATACTGGTGCTTGGTCTTTCAATATTTGTTCTGCTAATGACAGAACAATTGAAAAAGTCAAAAAGTTTTCAATTGTGTTTTGTTTACCTTCAAATAAAAAAGTGTCAACCTCATTCCGTATTTCCTCATCTGAGAGGCCTATACCCTTCTCATCTTTTGCGGTAAGAAGGATGTCCAGAAAGTCTAGATATCGTTTACAGGTTAGATCTACTGTTTCCTAAAAATTCAAAGTTGGAACACTAACAGATCACAACATCTTTATAGAACACTGTGCTAAGAGATTTCAACTTATTATTAGAGAATATTTCGAAATGGACTGCATATACCAGCTCTTTTCGCCTCTTTTCCATGACTCTTGTTGCCACATCGTGGACATAATTGCAGTTCTTAAGGAATTTTTTCCCCTCTTCTGTGTTGTAGTATATAAAGTCTGGGTACAACCAAGGTGTCCTACATAGTTTCAAAGGTAAGCTTTAATTAGTCAGTTTTTCTTTCTTTGATAGAAGAACTCTCATTTCTATATTTTCAGAGACTCTACCTGTTTCTGTAGAACCACAATTCTGCTATTTCATTGACTGCTTTCACATATGGATGGACTTCACCACTTATAAAATAAGATATACTAGTTGCTTTTGAGTACATACAAAAAAATATGCTATTTTAAAATTATACAAGTGTTAAAATACAGTTTCACCTAGTACAAGGGTATCTCGATAGTCAATACCATGGATATGTCGAAGTAATTGGGAATTCCTATAACCATGATTTTTTAAGTATTGAACCTCATATATCTCGGAAGTTTTCTCTTGGTGCCATAGAGTTCGAAATAATACGGTTTGTCTGTACTAATTAAGGATTAATACCAACCTTTGAGCCTGGCAGTGTGTCTGGTATGAGAAGGCACATCTGAGAATGATGTCTAGTGTACATAAACACACCTGACTGAAGACTTCAAAACTTTTCTCTTCCTTAGCAAACCTCTCAATATTTCCCTGCAAATATTGATGATTTTAGAATCTTTCTGTAGTTTGCATGAATTTCAGTTCACACATTTCTATCTATCCCTTTGTTTGAAATGCCTTGTGTGTCAAGTGTTCATCTTTAATATCAGATCATGAAGCCAATTTCACCAAACCAGTCACAAGCATCCTTGGATAATTTCAAATAGAGGGCCAAACTTAATTGCTTCCAAGGAAGATGACTTATATTGACAAGGAAATTCCAAGAAATGTGGTCCCCCACTTTCGGTAACAGTCATTTGGATGGGATGCCATTTTTTAGGCATATTGTGTCAAATATGAACGCCCTATCATGTCATTCAAAAGTATTCACCAAAGTTAAATGTTTTGAAAATTAAGTAAAACAGGAAGGTCAAGAGGTCAAAAATCTTAGCATTTACTCAGAAACATTTTGTCACAAGAAATTCAAAGGTCAATTGTGAAAGCTCCTTTTTATCTCCATAAAAATTATAAGGAAAGAAAACATTTTTTGAAAAGTAGGTCAAACTTCAAGGTCACGGTGCCAAACGTATTATATTTGGGAAGGCCTTGTCATTGGTTACACGTATGTACATGTGAAATATAAAGGCCCTTTCTCTTCTCATTCAAACATTATGACCCAGGTTTAAGGTTTTGTGACAAACTGATAGACAAATGAGATTTCATGCGGGGGACAAAAATATGGTGCATGTAACAATGAGAGAGAGGGGGGATATTCTTATGGGGCAAGAAATGTAAACATATCAATCATTCACATACTCTCCTTTAATTAAGGGTCATGATAGTAGATTGAAATGAAATGTTTCTTGTATTTTTAAAATGACAAAACAATTCTCTACCTCCAAAAGGCCTGCACATTCTCTGTACACACTGATATAGGGTTTGAGGATGTCGAAGTGGAATGCCGGTGTCAGCAGGCGTCGAGATCTTGCCCACCTTTTACCCCCGGCGATCAGGAGTCCTTCCCCCAACCACGGCAGGGCGTGACGATAGGCTCCACCAAAACCAGCAGGTTTGGGATCTATTTGTATAGCAGTAATTATGTGAATATATGTAAAGTTAACAATGGACATAATTATATTAAGTGTTTCCGAAAAAAAAAGATATCTACGAGGTAAATCTCAACACCCAACGCCCGCACACAGCAAAGAAGCGCGCTATATACATGTATGTAATTTTTTCAGCTTTGGATACCTTTTGTTCTATTTATTTTAAGTGGGGAAAACTTATTTTAATCAATTTTCGGGGGTTGGATATGGATCCCCTCATCTTACAGTTCCTGAACCCGTCTTAGCATAGCAGAGATATATCTTTTATGTTCCAAACGCGTTTTACTTGCTTTGCGCAATAGTCAATCATGCATGTAGTTCATCAGGTACATGGATGTGGATTAAATTCAGGTAAATGTTCATCACATTCTAATTAGCTGTCAAAAAGTGAAATTTGCGAGAAGCATGCCCCCGCCCTTTTTCAAATGTTTTCTTTGAGCTAAGAGAAAAAAAAACTAAATATTGGGAATGGGGAAGATAATATTACAACAGTTGTATTACTTCTGTATGGTTAAAAAATAAATGAGAATTTTTAATTGTGCCTTTGACTGTGCTTAAAGCCCCCCCATTCAATTTTCATCTTTAAAGAACATTACATCGTCTCTGAATGAAGTATGAAACTAAAGGATATTTTATATTTATATATAGAGAGATTTTTTCCAGAGACCATTATTTCCATACCTGCCCCCTTGAGTAGGATTTTCACCGTATCTGGATGGGTGAGGGTACACGCCACTCTCAGGGGACCAAAGTAGGTAATGAAGAATTTGGGATATTTCCTTGTCCATTGTAAAGCTCGCTGTAGTCGTGTATTGCTTCCCCCCTTTCCTAAAAACTAAAAGTTAATAATAATTTATGAAGTTTGATAAACAGTGTACATGTTTAGTATTTAAATAATACAGATATTTATCAAACTATAATTTTAGGTGACCTAGACCAAATTGACTTTAGATATATATGACACTGGAAATCAAATAATTATCAAAATATAACAATTTATCACCATCAGTAGGTATTTGTATATAATGAGCATATTTTATATTTTGCTTAGTCCATTGATACTTTGAATTATACATTTAACTAGATATTTATTAATTATTTGTTACTATTTCATTATTAATAATTTAATTTCAGTTATAACACGTCATTTGATTGGTTAAACGGTTTTATCCATTTTGTATAACATAACTTGCCTACGTCACAATGAGTTACGTCAAAAACGTATTACTCCGCTTGACGTTTACTTTTAAAATATGCGATATTTGAAGCCCTTTTCCGAAGGAAAAAATGTCCCAAATGTCCCAGGAATGAAGCTTATTTCAACTTATGTTATACGATATAACATAACTTGGGGCAGTTTACGCTTTTTTTATAAACCGCTTCGCGGATATAAAGCGTATATATCGTATAACAAAAGTTGAAATAAGCTCCATTCCTTAACTTAATGTACTATATATTATCAGTGGCCCATAGTTTGGCAATGAATCATTTGTGTTATAATTTGCTTTAAAGCTCATTAGCCCTTAAGGTAGTCTGATCCTCAGGTTTATAATATGAGCAGTTTAGTAATCAAAAATACTCATAAAAGTATCTCTAAATCACAGGCACCTGACGTTACTTATTTTTCTTTTAATAGAAAAATATACACATACCTAGTTTATTTTTAGGTATGTGTATATTTTTTTTATTAAAAGAAAAATAAGTAACGTCAGGTGCCTGTGCTCTAAATCCACAAAGTTATGTAAATTATCCACAGTATTTCTTTAATGTTAAAGATTAAAGTTAATCGTAATGTAAAGGGGAAATTGTCAGATCTCCAATATTTTTGCAGAAAAAGCGAATAGGAATATCAGCAATGCATTTTCTAATTGCAAATTGATCAACAAATATATTTTAGGTTAAAAAACGATAGGTATCCAGGCATTCAGAAAAATTGTCATGAGTTTTATACTTATTTGGTATTCTTTGTCTTCTATTTCCTTCATGCATTCTAAAATACATAGTGTAAAAGGCTTTTGCTTTCACTGCAAAACACCACAAATCACTTCTTATTTCATATCATGCTAATAAGCATTGGTATCTAAGGCTGGATTCAAGAAAATCTTATTTTTCTAAAACTGTATTATTTTTTTTCCTTTTATAAACAAATGTCAACTTTTATAAGTCATTTTCTAAGACTTCCAAAAACCTTGAATCTTATAAAGATGAATAAAATGATAATTGTTGCATGAAATGATTTTATTTTCAAGCTTCATTTTGATGTATTTCAAATTAAATATTAATTTTTGGAGTTGTTCTTCCTAGCTGAGAATCGATTATTCTTAATAAAGAATTTTTTAGGAATGACATGCATTTAGTTCGCAACACAAGGATCGGTTCCTTGGGCAGCGATCTATGTGAGCGGATCAAAGGATCTGCTTTTAAATAATCATTGGCTAGATTTTTTTAACCAACCCCCCTTCTCCTCAAACACTACTAGTATGATTTATGCTGATTATGATTTTGATCGCCTCTCAGAAATATTGAACGTGATAGTTTGGAGAGAGAGTGAGAGAGATAGAGAGAGAGCGTACTCGTATGTATACTTACCAGTTTCATGTGACCCAGAAACCAATGTTTACCTTCCGGCTCGGGGAATCCTTTGAATGCACGTCTCAACTGAATCGTCCGTAATACAAGCTTCAGTAATAAAATTCCTACACAAGTCACTAACCCTACCACTGTAAACTCGATCCAATTTTCCCGGAGAATTCGAAACATACTCAGTACAGCCATGTCGTCTTATCAACTGGTGATATAAATTCGCATGCATAAACTAAGTAAACACATTTCATCCTCATTCACGGTCTTTAAAGGGTCAAAATGAAGAACGATATACAACCTGATACTTACCTGCCCCCTTTTCTAATGGCATACAAGCGTAATATTTATATCCCCGCTTGAAAAGTGGGATGGTATAAATATAACTAGAGGTACCTTGAGCAATGAGCTCACTAAATGATACCCCCCGCCTCCCATAAGAATATAATGGGAGTGTCGGCATGTTTTGCTGTGGGAAACCCAAAATATACGTCAGATCTCATCAAAATGTAAAATAGGTGTACAATGGCAATATGTAATAAAAGATTCTGTGAAATTTTCTTCAAATTTCATTCAGTACTGTAGTATGAGAAGAGTTGCGGATAAGAGATGGGTACCCAAAGCGTAACAGACAGCCGGACGGACACACAGGCACCTGAAGTATGGATAATACCCCCCCTTTTTTTTTATGAAAAAAAAATGTAAGAGTGTATTATACCTCAAAAATATAAAATCTCCCCGTCAAACACATCTATAATATAGATATAACGACATATTATGTCGTTATATGCAAGCAGTTTGTACTTTTTATCACGTTTAAAGAATGGCCCTATTCGGCATGTTCGGGTATAATAAGAATACACGTGTATTTTTATTATACCGAATAGGGCCATTCTTTAAACGTGAGAAAAAGTACAATCTGCTTGCATATAACGACATATAGATGTGTTTGACGGGGAGATTTTATATTTTTGAGGTATTATACACTCTTACATTTTTTTCATAAAGGGGGGAGGGGTATTATATCCATACTTCATGTGCCTGTGGACGGACAAACAGACAGACGGACGGCCGGACATTCCGATTACTATATACCCTCCCGCTTTTCAAGCGGAGATTATAATGATCGGGATGTACGTCCGCCCATTATGCTATGGGGTACGTCGTTTTTGAAAGAAGGGGGACCAGCCAGAGATTTTTTTTTACTTACCTGCAAAAAAAAAAGGAATTAAAAAAAAAAAGAAAAGGGGATTGTGGCCAACTTTTTTCAATGCCAAATTTCTTTCACTTCCAATTTTTTCCCATACAATACTACATGTTTATCACTTGTAGAGACGACTATAAAGGTTTGGGAGATTGATAAAATATACAAATTAGTTAAATAATGTGCCTAGAATTAGGGAGTGAAAGGTAGTTAATTGACCGATGCTGAAAAGTGGAGAAATTCTTCCCAAAGTGCGCAAAAAATATTGCGCCGTAAATTGCACCTTTTTTGCACTACGGGACCTTTAGCGTTATGGTCAAAGACAAATATATAAAAACCATAACGCTACAGATCTGCAGCTATTGGTGCTAAGGCTTTCATTCCTTATAATGTATTCTTTGTAACAAGACCTCAACTGGATACCATCAACTTTGACCTTGATCTTGGAGATTGATCTACTTTTAAAAACTCCAACCTTGGCCATAACTTTTGAACGGTAACTTCGGTAAGGGCTAGGGCTTTCATACTTCACAAATATCATCCTTATGACAAGCTTTTCACTTGATACCAACAACTTTGACACTTTGACCTTGGAGTTTGGCCTACTTTTAAAAAACTTTAACCTTGGCAATAAATTTGAACGATTGGTGCTGGACGTTCATACTTCACATATGTATTATTGACCTTGGAGATTGACATACTTTTTTAAAAAAAATGACCTTGGCCATAACTTTTGAACTGTAAGGGCCAGGGTTTTTATACTTCACACATGTCATCATTGTAACAAGACCTTTCATTGGATACCGACAACTTTGACCCGTTGACCTTCAATGATAATACCTTCTATTGGATACCACCAACTTTGAACTTTTGACCTTGGAGATTAACCTAGTTTAAAAAAAGAAACTTTTTTATTGGCAAGGTCATTTTGAGTGTCAGTGAAAAATAATTGACAAGAGAAATTGCTCACTACTTTATTGACTGCATTAAATTTTTTTAATGATGGTAATATAAAAATAGCTATTTTAAGGGAAAAGAGTCCTGGTGTCCAAAACGCTCACCTGAGTAACTACAGATGTGTGCCAAAAGTCACAAACTCACAATGAATTATATAATAATATAATATATAATAATAATAATAATAATAATACCGGTAATACTTTATTTAGAGAAGGTAACCAGATTAGTGCGAGCACTAGTCTTCCTCGGGGCCTTCTTTAAAACACATATACAATGCATATATACAATAAATAGAATTACATTTATGAGACAATAAAAATCAAGTGTATGTTACAAAGTAATAAAACATCAACATTTCAATATATAGAGAGAGAAGAACAAAAAATCATATAGAATCATTGCGTTTCATCAGCAGAAAATTTTCAACATTTCTTTTAAATATTGCCAGGGATTGGGACTTCCCAATATTAATTGGTAACTCATTCCAGATAATAACCCAAAGTAGTTAATTGACCGATGCTGAAAAGTTGAGAAATTCTTCCCAAAGTGCGCAAAAAATATTGCGCCGTAAATTGCACCTTTTTTGCACTACGGGACCTTTAGCGTTATGGTCAAAGACAAATATATAAAAACCATAACGCTACAGATCTGCAGCTATTGGTGCTAAGGCTTTCATTCCTTATAATGTATTCTTTGTAACAAGACCTCAACTGGATACCATCAACTTTGACCTTGATCTTGGAGATTGATCTTCTTTTAAAAACTCCCACCTTGGCCATAACTTTTGAACGGTAACTTCGGTAAGGGCTAGGGCTTTCATACTTCACAAATATCATCCTTATGACAAGCTTTTCACTTGATACCAACAACTTTGACACTTTGACCTTGGAGTTTGGCCTACTTTTAAAAAACTTTAACCCTCAAGTTGGCAATAAATTTGAACGATTGGTGCTGGACGTTCATACTTCCTATATGTATTATTGACCTTGGAGATTGACATACTTTTTTAAAAAAAATGACCTTGGCCATAACTTTTGAACGGTAAGGGCCAGGGTTATTATACTTCACACATGTCATCATTGTAACAAGACCTTTCATTGGATACCGACAACTTTGAACCGTTGACCTTCAATGATAATACCTTCTATTGGATACCACCAACTTTGAACTTTTGACCTTGGAGATTGACCTAGTTTAAAAAAAGAAACTTTTTCATTGGCAAGGTCATTTTGAGTGTCAGTGAAAAATAATTGACAAGAGAAATTGCTCACTACTTTATTGACTGCATTAAATTTTTTTAATGATGGTAATATAAAAATAGCTATTTTAAGGGAAAAGAGTCCTGGTGTCCAAAACGCTCACCTGAGTAACTACAGATGTGTGCCAAAAGTTAAAATAATCTTATTTTTTCTCTATATATTTCATTGACAACATTTTGCATTTCACTGGTATGAAAACAGTTCTTGACAGATTTTATCACAAATTTCTCGATAATCCAAGAAATTCTTGTAGTTCATAAAACAATAGTTTTTCTGTGATTAGCACTGATACTTTTAAAATATTGTTATGTAAGTAAGACATGAATTTTTAAGTCACAAACTCACAATGAATTATATACATTTGTAGCCAGCATTTATCTTGAATTTTGGAACCAACATTAAGTGATGAACTATCTTTTACCAAAAACTAAATATTTAATAATCTTTTAAAGAAAGATAACTACACATTTTCTGGTTTCAGTACAGAATTAATTTTTTTTTTAATGGTCAAAAATTAACCATTTGCCAGTGATTTTACAAAATGTTATTTTCAATTAAATATATACAGAAAAAAAAATCAAAAAAATATATTCACTTTTGGCACACAACTGTAGATGTATGGCTTTTCTGTTCTTTATCAGCAGCTTTCATTTTCCTAAACATTTTTTTAAATGTAAAGCTATGAATACCTGCATATGGAAGTTATGTCTTCCAATTGATTCGATGTGCAACAGTATGCTCTACAATTTCTGAAACTAGGCAAGATTGATAGAGAGTTTGACACAAGGGTATCAACCATCTTGTTCAAGTCAACGTCAACATTTAGTAAATTATGTGGTTGATATAATGGCGTTTACAGTAAACACAATCTAAACTGTATGATTAAATCATATGTTGACTGAAGCTTTTCATACAAATTATGAGGCCGTTCACTCTGATTTGTCTACAGATTTTTTTTCCGTCCGATCATGACAGGATCGGAGCAAACAGCTGATGCAAGCTGCCGACAGGGGATGTTTTTTCCTCCATGACACATGATCCCACCTGTTTTAAGAAGCCAGTGTTTGTTCCTCTGATTTGTATGGTTTTTTTAGCATGATTACTGTTCGTTATCCTAATACTAGTATCTCATGGACATTTCTACCGCACTGAGGTCACGATTTTAACAAACTTCAATCTATGCGGCGTGCGCCAAATGAACAATGTTTCTATATAGATAATCTAAATCACGGACTTACCGTTCCTGAGAAAAAGATTTATTTTTCCCCCTACATATTCAAATGTAAAACATTGATTGCTTATTGTTGCCTTACCCTACTAGGTCATCATATGGACAAACTTGAATCTCCTCTACCTTAAAATGCTTCTACATTTAATATGACTAATAATGCCTTCGCTGTTCTTCTTTGATATACAGCCACAGGGCAATCTGATTAAAATCAGATCCTTTGATCCGCTCACATAGATCGCTACACAAGCCTTGTGTAGCGATCTATGTGAGCGGATCAAAGGATCTGATTTTAATCAGATTGAGCCATAGGGGTAATGATTTGAAAAATCTTGAATCTACATTACCAGAGGATTCCTCTTTACGTATACGACACAGAATGGCTCTGCTGTTCTACAGTGAGGATTTATTTTTATGATTTTCCTACATATTCCAATTTTCCTATGAATAACTTTAACTCCTTTTCTTGCCCCGCCCTACCCCACGATTTGCATTAAAGATACTAGTACATTTTTTAACATGTTGAAAAATACCATTTTCAAACTTTAAGACATGTTGCCATAGTAACTGTAACACATATTCAATTTTTGCCTGATTTTGGTTAAGGGTATCAAAGTTTTTATTATAGAGATTTTCAAAAATTATGAGAATATGCGTGCCACAATTACTATATAAAATTTCAATTAATTACAGAGAATTGCTCTTAAAACTGAAAATGATCAATCCCTGATGTGTCCCCACCCTACCTCTTAAGGCTACGATGTGAGCAATAAAGAACCCACAGAATTTAGAACTGTTTCCATACTTAACATCTTAGTCAACATATGGTCCGGTAATTGATGTGTAAAAGAATTTAAATATTTCAATGCAGAATTGTTGAAAACCGTTTTTCCGTCAGCAAGGGCGGTAATATACAAGTTGGCCCGACTGTACGTCGGAAAAAATCGGACGTAATGCAAATTTTCAAATTTAGATCAAAAGGGCGCAAATTAAGAGGCAAAAAAATTAAAGCAGAGTTGGATGCCTGGTGACGGTAGTCAATTAAATATTTGTTTAGCAGAGACCTTATTAATTTTATTCTAATTTTGACGGCTGTACCATGTTTTTCCCTTTTGTTGATTATCAGTTTAACCAAATGAATAATAATTGGCCCTTCATTAAAGAAAAAAAATCCTTTATCCTGGTTTGTGCCAACTTTTGTTAACATTAGCCTAATGGTTCTGGAGAGAAATTCAAAAATAAGAAAACTTTGCAGACGGACAAAGCAGGTGATCAGAAAACTGTTCAGTGCAATTAGTGGCAAAGTACCTAGTATAAAAGACTAAAAGCAAACATTTTTTTAAAGTTGTTGGTAGTATTTGTGTTTCAACGAATTCGACAGACCATACCACAAATTTTTCTAATGAAATGAAACCGAATAATCTGTTGGTTGATCTCTGCCTCTGAAAATTAACCATCGAACGCCCAAATAATCCACTATAGGGTTCCCACCAATAGCGTCAAGTACTTCATAACGTTCCATTGGTTCATGTTTTATGCCAGCACCTATAGGGGCCAATTCACTTGCTGTAAATTTGGGCAATTCAGCAACCAGGTGAATTGTTCTAAGGGATTCATCATTGATGATAAAATCTTCTAAATCTATAGCCCTCAGAGTTTCCCTTATTGCATCAGTCATGTTGGAATCATTTTCTAATGGGACCTCTCTCACTTCCTCTGGAGGCCAGTTTTTACAGCGAATCAAAGCTTTTCTAGTCGCCATCTTCTATGAAACGAAAAAAAATCATCATATGAATATCGCCTTAAACGTAGAAGACTAAATGGACAAAAACTTAATATGCTGCCAATAAGCACTTAAGGAGGCTGGGGGGTCAACAAATTAATCACAAATTAACCACCAGATTTAACTTATTTTTTTAGATATGGTAACTTAAGCTGTCTACTATAATTTGGCAAAGAAAAAAATCGTACATTTTAGTTTTAAAATTTGATCATTTTCTATATCTTCATATGGAGCTTTTCTTTTAAAGGAGATAAAAATAGTCTGAAAATGGCTGCCACACCCCAGCCTCGTTAAGGGGACCGACTGGGGTTTTAAGGGACCGTCTCAAAATACAGGTACATTTACTAAAGGATTATTGTATGCGGGGAAATTTACGTCCCCGTTTTAAATTCGCCACTTTCGCCCTTGTGACAAATGGGCGAATTTTAAACGGGGCGAATTAATATAACACAGTATAAATTCTTTAACAGAACTGTGTCCGAGCGAAATTAAAACTGAGCAAAATTGTTAGCAAGTGCAAATTGCCAAAAGGACGAAAATAACACGGGGCAAAAATAAGCTTGTATACAGAATATAGGAAAGTGCCAATTTCAAGCACTTTAAAGTATATGTAAGAAACACAAAATTCTACCGTCTTCTTACCAGATGTTGCGATAGAACGATGGAGCGAAAGTGAATATCGCTTCATCGTCATCGCAGGATCGCACCATCGTCATCACATTATCATGTCAATGCTATCGCACCATCACGCTATCGCTTCATCGTAATATTGCATCACCGTCATCGCATGGTCGCGCCATCGCATCATCGTCCTCGCGCTATCCCACCATCGCCTCATTGCAATCGCACCATCGCTTCATCGGAATCGCATTATCGCACTATTGACCCAAACCTCGATGGTGCGATGATGCGATAGTAGCTATGTGGCCCTATCCTGATTCCATAATTTTTCCTGTTTGTATAAAGTATTAAAAAATATGACGGACAAATGCCTTTATGGACAAAAAAGGACTTATTTGAAAACTTAATAAAAAATAATGGAGGGATTCTCAAATTTCTCTGTTTTAAATTTCAAGAGCGTACGTTTATTACTTTTTCTTTAATAACATTTTTATTACCCTTTGTTTAAGAGCTTCAGTTTATCATAACGTCAAAAACACACTATAACGACGTCAACCTATACCTATCAGTTACAAAATCGGTTAAAAACAGTTTAAATTAATATAAAAAATTGTTATTACTTTTTTAAACCTTTAGTTTCTTAATTTTATTTAATTTTATTAATTAAGTGAAAAAGGTTGCTTTAAAACAGTTAAATACGCTTCATTTTAGTACCATGATGCGCGAAATATTGCGCAATGAAAACCACAGTCGGCCCCCTAAATATATGAAAAATTTCTTTTATCTTCATCAAAAACAGCGATTTATCACAAAATATTAAAGGTTACTGGTATTTGTATATGAAGTCCTGTTTTATCACCGAAAATATCTCGTCATTTGCTTCCGAGTTCTTCAATTAAACCTCAAAATTCGAATCGCCACACCAAATTGCAGCTGCCAGCCTGGTCAACTTCGACAGTTTATTAAAAACGTGTGTTTTGAAGCAAGTGGTAAAACGCTACAAAAGAACAAAAACAGAATATAATGTCTGCAAATTTGGCGCAAAAAAGATCACATGTCCTCTTCACATCAGGAAAAAAACGGCTAAAAAATCCAACAAGATTTCATATTATATAAAAAAAATCTATCGAGCTAAATAAAATAATCACAAATTATTTGTTTATGCTAATTTAAGGTGGTAATTTTACTTACATCGTGGCATCGATAGATCTATCTTGAATTGATAAACCGGAAACACATGAGAAGTGCGCGAGGGCAGGGTCGGTTTACCCAAAAGGATGCAACAGAAACAACAAGAACCCAAAAGGACTCGAAATGAAGGGGGATGTTTTTTCAATGTCAAGCATCCCTTCGCACTATAACTATATCATAAGCCTAGAGTAAGTCGCAAAATAAAACTTGTTTCAACATGCGCGGATCTAGAGGGGGTGGGGTTCGGATTCCCCTCTCCCTGGTTTTGCACAGTTACTAAATTGATATGTTAAACCAAGTAAAAAGTTACCTTGGACCCCTCTAAAAAACGCAGACCCCCGCGTACGTTGTTATTTTTAAAATTAAAACCAGTCAAATCTAACGAGAATTTTTTAGTTTTAGAGTTTTGTATTGAGAAATATAAATTGACCCTTTCAACATTTATGCACCAAGTTTAACCACGTTGAGCTTAATTATTTATAATTTATCGTAATTGTAAAAAAAAACAAACAACAACACACATTTATATTCACCCTAGTTTTAACACATAGACACTATTTATTTCTCATAACAGTCATTTATTATCTAGTCACTAATGAACCTTTATAGATTTCAAAATTTAAAACTAAATCTATAACTTCAGATGCTTCAGTCCTGAAAAAAAAGAACAAAATATGACTGATATATTTAAAATTTCTCATTTTACAAAAACACAGTGTTCTAAGCTGTAACTAATCATCATTCAAAGCGCGATAAATACTGATTTGGGAGTAAAAAGACTGTACCCGCCACAGCGCTCTGGAACCCTGCATTGTAATCACACGCCACTTCGTTACTGACGTAATCCTTCCTGTCGTCTGTATACTGGTCGTTCCCATTAGGCCCGCCCACCAGGGCCCCGTACAAAGTGTGTGGGTTAGGACCAGGCTGCTGTTGGTCAGCGAAGGAACAGGGAGATGGGCGACTCGGACAGGAACTGAAAAGAAAATATAACAGATAACACTAAATTGGTTGTATTATATACGCGAGTTATGAATTTTTTTATTTTACACTTTATAGATGAATATTTGGTGCTCTCTATTAATTGAAATCGAAAAAAGATAAATCTGGTCCCAATGAATATAAAGCTTTAAAATAAGATAATACATACATGTATAATTAATGAAGTACAGAACTTGATATTATCAATATTATCCACAGAATAAGTACATTTTATAACTTTTTGTTTGCGTAAGACTTTTTTTTTATTCTAATGATCCTTGTGCACAAATGCTGCAGATTTGATTCATTGTATTTTTGGCATTCAGAATAGCGCGGAAGTATTTTTTAAAACTATTATTCCCTCACAACGGAGTTGATATAGTAAAGCAATCCTGTGCGTGGTCGTCTGTGGGTGAGATGCCACGACTTGTCAGAGGAGAGCTGCAAATTTTGTCCTATACTCAGTACTTAGGGCCATTGAGCAGGGAGGAATTCTTTTCGTGCCAGCACCTACTTCGACACGGGACCGCGGCCGGCTTTTACGGTCTTGTCTAAAGGACCGGTCTCTACGTCCCACACTGGGATTCGAACCCCGCGACGTAAGGATCAACTCCTAACCACTGCGGCACGCGGGCGACCAAAGATTTTGTGGAAAGACACTGCCTTGATTTATAGATAACCTCTTTGCGAAGGGATGTCTGTGACTGGAAATGAAATGTTGAATGATTCTCACCTAGACCTATGATGTGGTCTTTTAGGAGGGTTAGTACCAAACCCAACAACAAAACTCCGACCACTGTCGCCGAGGGCATACCCTATCTGTGTCCTCGCCCAATGACGGTATTCGTCTGGGTGAATTCCAACATCCGCAGCTAATAAGGCCATGAAAGCCATGTTTGCTATAAATAAAAAAAAGACACACTCATGGAGTCTTATTTAATCACAATTCCATAAATTGTTGAAGAACGGATACCACGTTTAAAACGGGGAAACGCGTAATTTACGAGACATGTTACCCGAAGCGAGCAACAAAAACAAAAAAATATTAAAAATCGTCTTATTATAATCATTCTAAAATAGATAATTGAAAAAAACGTGTTCTACATACAAGCGTATCTTAGTGCGCCCCATTGGGACCGGAAGGCCATTCCCTTAGGACTGTACGGGATACTGCCGCCCGGCATCCAATCGTTAAATGTTGCCTCGATGTCGTTCTTGTAAATGTCTTTTCCAGTCATATTATAGAGAAGAATCTAAAAAATGTTTATGTTATCTTTAATGGAATGTTTGACAACTATATATAAATGATACCAAAACAAACTTGTAACAGAATCATGTGCACATTAACTCATTTCGTTGGAACAGTCTATCACTATTGAATACACAAGTAAAACGCATATTATTCAATAAATGAAATTTAAATATTCGTTTACATGATGACATATTCACTCTCTTGTTGTAAATTGTTCACGTCCAGAGTTGAAGAGTTTACTACTGTATATTAGCCCACGGTTTACCATATTTCCGGAATATTTGTCGTCCCAAGACTGTCCCCAATCCGGTCCTGTGATATAAAACTGCTCAGCCCACGTTAGGTACTTAGTGTCATTTGTAACTCGATACAACCAGGCGGCACCCCATGTTAACTCATCTTCATATTTATCTGATCTAAAGGAAACCATTCGAACACTATTCAAATCCCTTTTTAATCTCTCTTAAAATAACAGCTGTAGTTATACTGCATTAAGAATTATGAGTTTTTACTCGTATCATCATTTAATCAGGTTGATATTACATGTTTTAAGCGGCTGCTCATGTTAATTGTATAAATATAGGTTCATGTTTTAAGGTTGTCAGATCCTCGGGTTTATAAGAATAGCATTTAAGTAATCAAAAATACTCATAAAAGTATCTCTGAATCCAATAAGTTATGTAAATTTATCCACAGTATTTCTTTAAAGTTAAAGATTAAAGTTAATCATATTATATAGGGAAAAACTGTCAAATCTCCAATATTTTTGCAGAAAAAAGCGAATTGGAATATCAGCAATGCATTTTCTAATTGCAAATTGATCAACAAATATATTTTAGGTTAAAAAACGATAGGTATCCAGGCATTCAGAGAAATTTTAATGTTTTTTTAATACTTCTTTGGTATTTTTTGTCTTCTTTTTCCGTCATGTATTCCATAACACATAGTGTAAAAGGCTTTTGCCATCATTGCAAGACACCACGAATCACGTTTTATTCCATATCATGCTAATATGCTTTGGTAATTAAGGCTGGATTCAAGAAAATCTTGTTTTTCTGAAACTATTATTTTTTTTCCGTTTATAGGGTACAAATGTCAACTTTTATAAGACCTTCTCTAAGGCTTCCAAAAAACCTTGAATCTTACAAAGATGAATAAAATGAAAATTGTTGCATGAAAAAAAATAATTTTCAAGCTTCATTTTGATGCATTTTAAATTAAATCTGAATTTTTGGAGTTATCCTTCCTGGCTGAGGATCGGATATCCATAAGCGGCTGCTTATATTAATCGTATAAGTAGGTTGATATATATTACAGTTTGTAAGCGGCTGCTCATGTTTATTGTATCAGTAGGTTGATATTACCTGTAATAAGCGGCTGCCTGATTTACACTGTCGCTGTATCTGGCTTTATGGTGAACCGCAAAGTCATATAACTGTTTAGCATGAGTCAACAATTTAGTAGCAAATTCTGGATCTATTAACAGAAATTAAAACTGGACATATAAATTGGTCAAATGGAATTAAAACATGGAAAATTGAAATAAGTATTCTATATCTTACCCTTTTCTTTGAAAACCAGGTAAGACACAGCAAACGCAGCTGCGTATTCTGCAGCGATGTCACTTCCGGGCCTGCTGGCCGTGATTTTATATGCGGGTCTTGACATAGTCATGTCTTCCGGTCTGCCCCAGAAACCATGATCCTGTCCGCCATCCCCTACCTTATAAATATTTTACGATAGAATTTTTGTCATTGAGTTATATAGTTCAAAGAAAAAACTAGAGGTACTGTGAGCAATGGGCTCACTAAATGATACCCCCCGCCTCCCATATGTGTATAAAAGGCAGTGTCCATGTTTTGCTATGGGAAACCCAAAATATTTGTCGGATCAAAAAGTAAAATAGGAGGTGCACAATAGCAATATGTAATAAAGATTCTGTGAAAGTTTCATCAAATTTCATTCAGTGGTATAAGAGGAGTTGCGGATAAGAGATGGGTACCCCAAAGCGTAAGACGGACGGACGGACGGACGGACGGAATAAACGATTACTATATACCCTCCCGCTTTTCAAGCGGGGGGGGGGGGGTATAATAAACAAATATAATTTGTCCAAGAACGATATATAACTTCTATTCACTGAGAATCAGTCTATAAATGAGGTCTATTTATGTCTACCTGTACATATAATTCATTTGGTCCTGTATGACATTTAAGCATCCATTCCAGTGGCCAGCTGATGCAGTCGTACATGTATTCCAGCTGGCCACTGTTCTCATAAGCGTCCCTGTATTCCAGTAGACCCCAGGCCAAGAGAGTTGTCGAAGCAGCCATTGGGAATCCAAATTTAACGTGGTCACCAGCTAGAATATGATCCAATTTTACAAATGTAATCATAAACATCTAAAGAAAGTTGCATAAGGCTGTTTTTCGATTCCTTGAGCAATGTTTTGAAATTTTGATATGTTGATAACAAACTTATTTTGCTTAAAAATATTTTTAAAAATTCGTGATGTGCATTTCCGTCACGAGATACTAATATCAAGTGATAAGATTAGTACATGTATAACCCTTTCTATTTTGGGGGTAAAGTTCTTAAAAAACAAATCAAAACTGAGATTACACATCAAAAGTTTAAACGAAATAAGATATATTGAATAAGGCATACTAGTCAAATAGATTACTGAAATTTAACATTTTACTGTGAATGCATTTTGATGCATTTTTATCCCCAGCAGATTCGGGGTAAATAGTTTTTGCACTGTTTGTCTGTCGCTCTGCAAAATCTTTTACCTTGCCCTTAACTTTTGATTGGTTGGAGGCTCACTTGGAGCATGACTTCAATAGTATACATGTATTTCTTGTGAAAGACATTTCTTTGAGTGCATGTACCATTTACCAATAGTACCAACATATTTGACTCGTTGACCTTGAATTTTTACACTCTTGTAAAATATTACCAAACTTTAATCCTGGCAATAACAGTTGGTATAAGGGCTAACATACTTCATTTATGAATTTATTTCGTTTCCTTAGGTATGTTTTTACATTTACTTTACAGTTTGACCCACCATTTTAGACGTGTATTACACACGCTACTTCTAGATAAACTGAAAAAGATGACAATAAAATCATTTTACCATCGTACCACCCCCCTGTTAGATCCTCCCCGCTGTCTCCCTGATCATGGAGGGCAGAGTCACCACGCCATGGAATTCTGTTATTGTCCGGAAGTTTACCCGATCTCTGGGCCTCGTAGAACATAATAGATTTCATAAGGACCTCATCATAATTGTATTTTGTTGCATCAGCTGTAAAAATAGTTTGTGTTTGTAATACGAAGTGAAACTTTCTTAATATCTGAACGTGAAAAAACCTAATTTCAATAAATAATTTTCATATGTTGAATCTTTGAAGGACAATGTACCATCTACAACAGTTGGAACAACTTGTGAATCGAACGACAGGTCTACAATGTCGGCTGTCGCTGTCGGTTGTGTGCTTCCGGTGTAACGCCCACCGATTTGAATATCCAGTGAATGTCCCTGTTGCACTATTCCTTTGTCTGGCCTGTTTACCAGGAGAATGATTTTGTTGTCCGAGCTTGTCCTCTTTACCGTACCAACATATTGCTTAGGGAGAACAAAACGATAATATTAATATTTATACGGACTTTAAATGGTAGAGATTGAATAAAACAATGCTTAAGGACGAAATTGCTGAGCAGGTGGATGTGTCCTACTTTACTGCATTGCGGCCAAAACAGACTCACGTTAAAACGAAGCATCAATGCAAGGACAAGGAGCAATGGAAAGATCCATTTAATCTACTAATGAAACAGATTTCAGTGAACAAGTTAACCCACTGCTAACGTATAACATTCCTGGAAGCCACAATGTCATTTTTGGAGAGAAAGTAGACTGTTCATAATAAGCTCTAAAAAGGCAGACATCAAGGCGCGCACGTCAAGATGAGTACCTCAAAACTTAACGGACGTTCAGATAGCTAGACAGACAAATAGATATCCCATGCATCACTATATCCCTCTAATTTTCAAGCGGGTGGGGGTATAAACTATAAAGATATGTGCTTCTAGCCTTCTAGTCATAATATTGCGATATAGGACCTTTAAATCAGTTAATTCTATTTGCTGCAAACATTGCTAAAACAAAGCCTTTGTGTTTGCAGCAAATTTGCAGCAAGTATTGATATTTTAGAGGTTTTGATATATTTTGTTGACAAACAATCAGATAAATGGTAAATGATAGTAATCAATGATACAAAATATGAACTTTTAGGTTTCTTTCAAGCATTTGTTCTCTTGCTTGTTGGATAATGCTGTGACTTTTATTTCTATGTTAAATCCTAATAGTGATGTTTATACCTGAATATTTGTAACAGGGACATTGAAGGTGATAATAGCCTCCCAGCCAATCAGATCCCCATGTGTGATGGGTAGAATGAAATGTCCCTCGAAATTACCGCTCCAGACGTGGGTCTTAGTCATGGGAACGGTCGCCGAGTTGTCAGCAAGACACAATGGGGCAAATAGGAGGAGAATAATGTGGGGTAACTCCATCTTAAAACTGAAGAGGACATATACTAGTATACATTGTGGTTAATATTTTGGTAGAGATTTTTAATAGATACATAATTCATTCTGCTTTCGCTGTGCAGTTCCAATTAATGCCTTGCAACACTAATGTAAAAACCACTAGTATATATGTAATATTGATATAAATGTATATGCATCAATGAAATTTTCCCCAGGTTTGCACTGCTTTTAAATATATGCATGTTTTTATTTCAGCAACACTATGAGCAATATCAGTAGTAGAATTCTTACTTACTCTGTTGGAGAATCAATGGACCTAGATAGTGTGAGAGTAACGTTAAATCGCTGTATGTCGTTCAGTCTTATCAGTTGCGAACTGGAAATTCGCCTGATCAGTACTAAATACAGCGTACAGGCGAGACGGAATCTGCTCTTGGTTTTTGACCTATATGTGAAGCAAGATGATGATCTGAATTTTGCTTTTCTGAAAAAATTGCCAATACACCAATAGAGCCATAACAATGTTAGACTTTCTTTAAAAAATAAAAATGTATTTTTGTTAAATTCTGGGTTAAAAGCCGTGGCTGTAATGATTGTTTGGGTAAATGTTCAATGAGAATCAATGATAATAGACAGTGACCTTGAAAGATGCGGTGCTTAACCGAAAGTCAAAAATTGGCCTATGCAGAGACGTCATTTGAATGAAATTGTTAGGCAATTTACTGCGTCACAATCTACAGGAATTGACCTTTCAGAGTCAACCTTGCCAAACAATAAGAGCTGACCTAGAGATATCCAAATGATGAATAATATATTTGAAATATACTATATATTCAATCAGGAATAATTCATGAATGTCTTGTTTATAAAGATTTCGTACTGTGTTGCTGTAAAAGTAACCAATCACACTGCAGATCGAGTCCACCAATTATTCCCAGAAGAGGTCCTGATTGTTCCAAGTAAAGGCATTCCAATCAAGACACTATCTTCAAAAGTAAGTTAACTGCATTTGCGTCATTAATAACTGACTGAAGAAAGTTCAATCGATTTACTGGAAGGAGCGGACCTTATTGAGTTTACATACTCCTCATGATATGGACTTTCTGCCGTGAATGGAATTTTGTAGTTTCCATAAATGTACTCCTCGTGATATGGATTTTGTAGTGTCCATACTCCTCTTGAGAAGGCTTCCTGCAGTGAATGGGATTTTTTAGTGTCCATACATGTATTCCTCTTGAGATGGACTTTCTACCGTGAATGGGATTTTGTAGTGTCCATACTCCTCGTGGGGATGGACTTTGTGCAGTGTGATTTTGTAGTGTCCATATATGTACTCCTCGTGAGATGGACTTTTTGCAGTCAATGACATTTTGTAGTGTCCATTTTCTTCGTGAGATGGACTTTGTGCAGTGAATGGGATTTTATAGTGTCCATATACCGGTATGTACTCCTCGTGAGATGGACTTTCTGCAGTGAATGTGATTTTGTAGTGTCCATACATGTACTCCTCGTCAGATGGACTTTCTGCAGTGAATGGGAATTTGTTGTGACCATAATCCTCGTGATGAAGGTTTTTGTGCAGTGAATGGGATTTTGTAGTGTTCATATACCGTATAGTGGGTTTTCTTGTCGGGTGTAAAATTGGCCTTTTGCCTGCTCAAAGCGTAATTTTAGCGTAATTTATTTTAGCGGACACTGTTTCAGCTCTTTGCAGATATACACTACGAAGAGTACTGACTATTTTAGCGATTAAAATTTTAGCGGGCTACCATCAAAACGCCAAAATAAGTCAAAATTAGTACCCCGCTAAAATAACCCGCTATACGGTATGAACTCCTCGTGAGACTTTTTGCAGTGAATGGAATTTTGTAGTGACCATACTCCTCGTGATGGAGGATTTTGTGCAGTGAATGGGATATTGTAATGTCCAAACATGTACTCCTCTTGAGATGGACTTTCTGCAATGAAAGGGATTTTGCAGTGTCCATTCTCCTCGTGGGGAGGGATGGACTTTATGCAGTGAATAGGATTTGTAGAGTGTGCAAACTCCTCTTTTGGAGGGACTTTATGAAGTGAATTCGATTCTGTAGAGTGTGTATACTCCTAATTGGGAAGGACTTTCTGGAGTGAATGGGATTTTGTAGAGTGTGCATACATGTACTCCTCGTGAGATAGACTTTTTGCAGTGAATGGGATATTGTAGCTAGAATGTGCATACTTTTCGTGAGATGGACTTTCTGGAGTGAATGGAATTTGGTATATAGCCCATACTTGTCCATACTCCCCGTGAGAAGGGACTTTCTGCAGTGAAATCAAAATTTGGGTACCAATACGCGCTAACCGGTTCAGTACACCCAACCCAATCATTTACAAATACTGGTACAGTGTAGCTGCTGTACATGTACAAATTGTTGTCAGAACCGTTAATCTCCTGTTCATAGCAGTTTTGAGTTTACATATACAGTTCATACACTGTACAGAACAGAAGTGTGTCTCCTGGTTTTGGGGGGAAAAAGATAAAGAGATTTCGGCTGTAAAAATTTAATCGTGTACAAAAACGTAACAATGAAACATATATATAGATAACAAATCAATAAATTACATAATAAGGGTTGAGTAGCAATATTCATAACATTGTTAACAAAGTGAGATAAATACAATTAATGAAATTCGAAACATGATAATTGTTCATTAGAGTAATACTAGTGATTGATCAATTAACAACCATCTATCCAAAAAAAGCTAAGATTTTTGAACTATAAGGGAGTTACCACCTCGTGATGCAAAATAAAAGCCTCAACCAAATATTGATTACAGTGTCATGTTTTTGTCAATTTACGGACAAAGATAAAGGTTGAACGACCTCTACTCATAATACATTTTCCTGTAATAATGACAGTTTTATAAGAAAAATAAATGCTTAAAAGTTCAATATTTGATACAAATCATTGTTGATGATAAGAATTTCATAAAGAAAATAATGGCTAGTTTAAATATCTCTTAGCAGAGGGTCACTCCTCCTTTTACAGTAATAAATGATATTGTCATAACATTAATCATTTATGAACATCACACAATAATAAGAAATTATAAGAATATCTTCGTTACAGTGAAATGCCAAGAATAAATATCTTCGTTATAGTGAAATGCCAAGAATACCATACGGTGAGATATCATGAATATTTGATGGTGAATTGTCTAGTAGAATTGCTCACGATTATGAAGATCTAACGGTGGAATATCATGAAGATCTTACGATGAGATATTCAAAATACCTTACGACGAGTTGTAAATACCATATCGTAAATATCGCATAGTGAGCTGTCATGAATATCCTATAGCGAGATATCATACGGGTAATCAAAAAGTTCGCGAACAAATTGAATAACTTCCATAAAATCACGTCATCGAGTCGGTCACGTGACATGCTCAGAAGCATTCAGTTCATAGACGCTAAAATATTTTTCTGAGTCTTATATTTCTTACCATGCAAGTTGATTTTTATAACAAGAACAGTCCATTTGTCAGAATGACCAAATCTCGGAAATGGGATGGTTGGATACGGATATCCTTTCCCAGAAATAACATGAAGACCATCACAACCCGAGTTCTCTGTCTTAGGAACGTCGTTTATCCAATATGGATATAGTTGTAGGGACATTCTTTTAATCATATCTAATTTATTAAAAGTCTAAATTAAAAGATATTTAAGGGATTTCATAATAATATTATTGTTGAGATATTCAATCATGTTTCTCTTTGTAACTTCGCAATCTTTCATAACAAATTGCCAAACAAAGGACACATCTCTTCCCCATTTTGCTTTCGCTAGGCTACGAATCAAACGCCATTTGTAACCATTTCCCTCCCTTCACTAAAACAATCAATCCAATTTATGATTAAACTTCTGAAAAGTTTATTGTCTTCATAAACCTTGTACAAATTATTATAAGATAATTCAAAGGAATTTCCAAGTTATACCTTAAACTTTACAGCCGTTCGTTTCTCGAGTAAGACTGCGACAACCATTTTTCGTCACGATTCACCTACGTCATTTTCACATTGTGACGTCACAATGATGGAGAAAATAATTCCTTTTCATATGCTATTTATAGAACATGTGCATGACTATAGGTGTGTCAAATTTTAGTCTGATCTTATTCGTGGTTTTGTAAATATATGGAGATAGTTCGCGAACTTTTTGATCACCCCTCGTATATATCCTACAATGCGTGCCTTACATCGAGTTTTAATGAATGCGAATGATTATCTTACATCGAGTCATCGTGAATATCTTACAGTATTACGAGAATTTCAGAAAAGTTTTGTGTAGAATACTTGAAAATTACATTTAATGAGTTTTTCCATTGTGCACGACTTTTCAGTGGAATGTAACGAAATTGATACAATGGTTATAAATACATTCAGTGTATATTAATAGATGTAATACATGTATATTGTGTTGCAGTAAAGTGTAGTACAAGATTTACTATGTGTATAATCTGTCCCACGACCAGAACGTCCCAACTTTTTTGCAAAATATCTCAAAATAAATACCTTTGGCTTCAACCTACATGTACATGTATGTCCGATTGGTAGATTTGTTTTTTTTTCCCCGAACTTTCTGCATTTATACGAACCCTCGGGGTCAACCGATGAATACACTTGGCGGAAAATTCAAAGTCTTCGGGGATTTAACATTGCCAAAATGGCTGCCACTTCGAAAGGGGATCCTTTATTTTTATTCTTCGGAATTTGTCGTGGGACAGACTACAATGAATTTCCTTGTGAAATATTGCTTTGGCGAGGCATCTTCGGTAATTGAAGAAAAAAGCCTTATTCTGCGACTGAACTACCCTGGTCTGCCTCATAAAATAACCTAGCTCAATTTATTAAGTATTCGCAGAAATATAATTAGATACTCGAGTTACCGTTCGTAAATGGTAGCATTTATTGACTATTATTTGAACACGAAGCTGAAAAGTTAGCTGGAAAGATTTGAATTATATGTTCACAAAAATTAATTTCCCAGTCGCATTAACATGCCTAGAATGGGTAGTCCAACTGAAACAGGCACAGAGGATAACCGAATAATTCTAGATCATGCATATCCTTTCTTTAATATTTCGATATTTCAAAGATCCAATATTTTGATTCCATTTTGAAAGGTGTCTTCTTTTCTTGAATTGGCAATGGATTGCTATGAATGCACCCTTGATCAAACCTTGTACTGTCATACAGTGAACACACATCCACCATTAGTTGGAAGCAACGATTCGAAGCTCCGGAAGTGATATCATACTGACTGTTCTCGTCTGTCTCCTTGACGAGACTTGAAACAAAGTCGACATATTTTGGCCTTGGCGGACTCTCTAACTAAGTCATCCAGACTCATACAAAAAGCGGCGGCTAAAAAGAAGAAGGCACTGCCCCACCCTAGCCCGTACCCCGGACCGTACTGGTGAGACGAGGACGAATCGTTTGATTCCATGGCAACCGGGTAAATGATTAAGGCGGCACCTGTGCTTATCGCTGAAAAATTTAAGAAGACATATTAAACAGGAGTTATATGAAAAGTCTGAGGAAAAAAAGAATTCTCGGCAAAAATCATTCTTTTATTAAAAAATTAATGTAGTGCATTGTATTAAATTCGTGGGATCGTAACCCTAGCTATAAAAATCCTGACTAGCCACTATGATATATAAATATATATTATTATAACAGTAACTTGATCCGAAGGGTCGTATCACGTCGAGTTGACAGGCGCGGATCATCAGATCTAACGAGACGCGAAGCGTCGAGTTTGATCTGATGATCCGCGCCTGTCAACGAGACGTGATACGGCTCTTCGGATCAAGTTACTGTTATAATGATAAATTTATTATATACCCCCTCATAACTAGCAAAATATAGCAATAGAAAACTTTAGAGATCAATTGCATAACATTTATCTATTAAACAAAGCATAACTAGTGCTAATTGTAACGGGAACCGTTACAGATGTTCCCCAAACGCTCCCCAACTTCACTTTGTGCCTCATTCCCTCTAAGCTTCATCAAATAAACTAAACTCTATGCATCTTAGACTTAAACAACGTTTTTCCTAAAGTATACCAAGTATATAGCAAATTTTTGCATTGCAAGTGCACACACTTGCATGCACATGCGGAATGACCATATCATTGTATCTACACTATTAATTTATTTAAATGTACTTAATATCAAGGCATTCAAAAAGTATTCGAAAATACGCTAAATCAAGTGCGTTTGTATTTATATATATTGCACGTGCAAGCACGTGCATACATGTGCATGTTGACCATACCCTATTGTAGGGGTCCATTAAGACTATCTATGTTCTAAATCCCATCCTGTTTGGCTGAAAACGAAGGGAGTTATAGGCATTTAAAGTTTTAGCCAATCAGATTGCAGCGCACGTACAAGCGCGTGATTTCATGAAAATTATTTTATATCATATCGTAGGATATCTTAACGCATGACTATGTTTTAAATTTCAAAGTATTTCGTCAAAAACGAATAAGATATTGAGATTTTTTGTTTCAGCCAATCAGAGGGAAGCGCACGTGCATGCGCGTGAGTTCATGATAATTTGACCATGTCCTCTTGTCTATAATACTAATATATTCTTATATTCTGAGTTTCAACACATTTCATCAGAAAATAGAAAAGTTACGGCTATATCAATTATATTGGTCATTTTACATGTTGCACGTGCGCGCTCTTGCCAGCATGTGCGCGCAAAATGACCTTGATTCCGCAAATCTACATAACATGTATACTTACCCTAAAAAGATTTTACTTACATCAGATGAACAGTTTACAAGATCATTCGCGGACAAATAAGTACCCAGGAAGAAGAAAAATAATAATAAGAAACAGAGTAAAAACAATATGTTCCCCAACTTCGTTTGGGGAACATAATAACAAGGGACTTTTTAACGCGCAAGAAAAATAACGTCATATTTCTGCGTACTACGTCATCAGTTTCAGAGAGTGGTGATATGGATTCAGAAAACAACATGTTGGTGATCCGGAAAATCGGATCACGACGTCACGTGATAGCGTAAATTCAACAGTAAAATTGGGTGATACACATTAGGTATATAATAAATCTGTTGACTTAATGGGCTTATCAATAAGTACTTCACAGAAAGATGCAAATGTTTAGTCAGTCATAAAAGTGTATTTGAAGGTATAGGGCTCTATGTTTTTAGTAACCCCCCAAAAAATTGTGTTATAATTCATGACAACTACATGTATAAGGAAATAGTTCTTTTTTGCCCTCTTTAGTGTTTGTATCATATTTCATAGCAAAATATTTTCAACCTTTGCGTGATTTTGCAAATTGTAGAGAGACTACATAAAGTATACCTAAATATCAGATGGAATATCAAAGAAAATTTGATATACTTAAGTCTGATTTATCATCTTAAAGTTTGTCGTACTGTAAGCATTTTGCTCGCCTTTTTCAACAATCGTTAGGTTAAACATTTTTTTGTTTAGTATATCCTTATTTTTTAATTCCTGTGGTCTTATTTTACCAATTTTATTATGTTTCACCTACAAAGTATGATTTATTTTGTTTTACATCATGCGAAAGCAAAATGGAATTTGACCTTTTTTTTCAGGAGCACACTTTTCATGGGAAACAAATAGGTTATAACCAAGAAATAAAATTGTAAGAAAAAGAAATATAATCATATAAGACAGTCTTACCACAGACTAAGAATATTTCTCCCGAGGAATGGAAGTAATAAATCTTTTTGGGCAATGGTGACGTGCAAACTCCACAGACGGCTAAAATGGAAGCGATGAATCCAAAGGAAGCTGAGAAAATCATTAAGCCGATCACGGCATTCTGCCAGCCTACAAAATAAACAACGACATTGTTAGTACCCCACACAGAAAATATAATACAGTATAACATCAATATCTCGAACTCTATACGGCTAAAGAAAATGCTTGGGACTTCCATTAGACTTCGAGATATCCATGATATACAAGATATTAGTGTTTGAGATAATGAAGGTCAACTGTATCTTTCTTGAATCTTGTTCTAAACCACTTACTTAAAATTAAAGTCAATTTAAGATTGTAGATGAAATATATATACAAAAGGCATGTAAGTTTTATTAGTAAATTTATGATTAATGAAAGCAACTGTGGGTATGTTGTTCAGCTGTAGTCACTTGAACAAAATCCTAGTAAAGAAAATGATATATACCGAATACATATAAATTAAAGAAAACCCACTTCGAATTCATAGCATGATCTCGAAGAATGTTATGCCATTAAAAGCCATAGCATTTAATGGTACAGGAAATAAATTCTGTATATAATAAGAATTGATTCTATATAGAGATATAATGAAGACATGGTGTTTAAGGATTGTTTATTAGTCGTACGTTGAACTGTGCCGTCTATACAAATCGGGCTCACACTGCTGTTGCTCATTTGAAAACACTTGTTCCACATTCCGTTACGGAAACCTGAAAATAGAACAAAATATATTATATTGATCTTAGGTATACACAAGACAGTTAAAATGAATGTTCGATAGTACAATTTAGTCGTCGTATGATAATAAATATACCAATATTTGTCTGTGGAAATTCCACAAAAAAAAATTGACCATATATTATTATGATGAATCTCGTATACAATTGTACAATCACTTTTGATTACTGGAGTATGCAAAAAATCGATTATTTAGTTACCTATAGATCTAATAATTTGTGGGTTACTTCAATACGTTGTAACCAAAGAATTTCTGTTCTTATATCTTTACTAAAAGCATGGGCGTCGGAAGCAAATTGAAAGTAGGGTAGAGGGGCTATTGAAAAGAGGGGCTAAACCAAACCCCAATTTTCAAGGCTTATATTACATGTAGGCCCTATATCTATCTTTGAAAAAAAAGCAGGGGGGGGGGCTAAAGCACCCCCGGTTCCGACGCCTATGAAAAGCTATCTAAACAATAAACTGCCAATAAATATCCCGTAAGCTTCAAGTTTTTATGAAATACTGGACCGACATTGATCATTAACTTATAAATATTCTATTGACAGACGATCTAATAATGATTTGATGTATGTTTTCCCATAGTACAAGTTATAACTTTCTGCCACGAAATAAACATCGCGGGCGTCAGGCTGTGATTACGATTGGAGATTGATTAGATTTTAGCCCAATCAATATCACACTTGCAACCTGAAACCTACAACGGAGGCAACGAAAATCGATGACGCAAGAAGACATCATGATGAGAATTGTGTTTCTATTTTTTCCTCTTCAAAAGGTATTGCGTTTCTTACTTGAATAATTTGAGACAATAAATAACATTAAGGAAAGAAATGATACGATTATGATTAATTGGACGATAAAATGACCATCATATATCGAATTTTACTTTTAACGCGGAAAGTAAAATAAATCTAAAAAGTTTCATACTGTCTTAAAAAATAATTTCCCAAAGATACACCGGCATTTTACACAGTGAAACCGATCCACACATACGTTAACCTAGTAAGTGTTGAAATCAACTGCGATGTATATTGTTCTATTTCCATTGCACTGCTGCAGCTGGTATCGATTTACTACATACCATATCGTTGTTGTTTTTTTGTTTTTGTTGTTGTTGTTTTTTTTACAAACTGCATAGAACTAAACATATATTTAATATTTCTCGTGTGTTTCCATTGAGTACTTTTTGCAATCACCTTGAATGGCATTAATATTTACATTAGAATTTAAAGTACATGCATCGCGGCTATTCTATCAACACTGTTTGGAATATTTAGAATCGAAACGGATTAACACGCAATTCACATGTGTTCCTGTTTTTTCGGAAGCAATGCATATACATGCATCATTCCTATTTGTGGATAATGAATATTGAAATCGTGTTAAAACGTTAAATTCATTAGAAAAATAGTAATATATATAAATATAACACAATCTGATTAAAATCGCTGAATGATTATAGGCATTATAACGTTTCAGTAGTCTTTGTATAAAACTTACCCTCGCCGTAGACCCAGTTGTCACTCAGTATGGAGGCCAGGACCAGGGGAAGGGCTATGGCGATGGAGAAAACCCCACAGATCCGGAAGGGGCGCCATATTTTGGCCTCTCTCAGGTAGTACTCCTCTCCAAACTTTCGGACGTCGGGACTTTCCCCCGTCTTAAACTTAAGGAAGTTTTTCATGGCGGTGACCATTCAGATGACGTTTTGTTGATATTTTTAGATTTCAAACTTCGTTTAAATGATCGGACACATAACTCCTCTTTTGAAAGGAAAAATTTGTTTAAAGATCCCCTTTTGTGTAGTATTTCTTAATACTGTCACCCTCCACTGAGTAGTATAGGACAACAGAACGCAGTATACAGCCGTCACATTTCAATAAGCACTTCCACTTCCAAGCACTTAGTCCTACGATTTTAACCTTTCAAATTACGCGATTTCCAGAAAAAAAAGGGTTTTTTTTGAGGTACGTTTGAAGACAAATGAAACACACTAGGGAACACAACCAAATGCTGATGATAGCATTAATTATTTACTCAATAGCTCGCGGGATATGGCGACCAGTGTTGGAGATTGTTAATTTTGAATTTATTATGTGTGCTTCGGGCGGAGACGCCATTCAGGTTGCCTAGAAACGTCATTGTCTCCGGTTTCAGCGGTGAAGAAAGGGAGGAATATTTTTTTTCTCCTGTACCGTACAAGGTGACATTATGTCGCTCGATAAATGCTAACTCTGTATGCAGCATTTGAATTCTAGTGGGATTCCACAGTAGCGATACACTTTAGACATTACTGCGCCATTTTTTTGCATTCAGCAACGGAACTTTGTGAAAGAGTCATTAGTTCTGGGAAAAAATCAAATCCTAATAGAGAAAAATCGATTTTTCGTTCCCTTGGATCGAATGAGAATTTCTTTCCGTCCCTTTGCGTGCAGTGTGGTACGTATTACGTCTTACAGCTGATTTCAGATATGTAGCAGCAACCGACGAGACCTTGAATAATCTCAGTAATTATGATGTTAATGAATTTACTCGTGTTTTACAGCTTTTATTGCTCCTAATTAAAATGCTACGTTGCAGGTGACTAAACAATATACTAGGCGATTCAGTGCCATTTTCAATTTGCACGTTAATAACAAGAAGTCTATGAGCCAATGCTCACTAGTAATACTCCCGCTGAATATACACTTATCATGTTGATATACAAAAGTTCAGTTACGGACAGACATACGGATAAGAAGAAGTCTACAACCGATTTGAACAGAAATGAATATATGCCACCATATGACATGCCTCAGCAAAGAGTGTGTTAAAATTTAAAGCATCTGCTATGAGAAGTTGCAGAGAAAACTGCGACGAATTTTTTTGTATAGTACGGACAGACGCCCGGATAAATAGAACGTTGAATTAGATTTGAACCGTCTGATTAAGGTTTGATTTAAATCAGACTGAGATTTGAACAAAACTGAATCCCAACATATTATGGCATGCCTCAGCAAAGAATAAACTAAAATTTCAAGCATCTGCAATAAGTAGTTGCTGAGAAAACTGTTACGAAAATGTGTATTAAATGAATTGTACAGACAGTCGCACGGATAAACAGGAAGTTGACATTGGATTCGAACAAAAATGATTCCCAACAGATGGCATGTCTCAGCGAAGAATGTACTAAAATTTCAAGCATCTGCATTGAGTAGTTGCTAAGAAAACTGTGACGAAAATTTGTTATGTATGATAAACAGTAAGTTGACATCGGATTTGAACAAAAATGAATCACACCGTTTGGCATGCCTCAGCAAAGAATATGCTTTAATTTCACGCATCTGCGATGAGTAGTTGCTGAGAAAACTAAAATTGTTACGGACAGACAGACAGACGGACGGTTGTACAGACGAAAGGATATACCCTCCAACATTTAAAGCGGGGGGTATAATAAACAATTGTGAAGATTTATCCTGTAATATTTCCATTTCTAAATTTTTTCTCTATGATAACCCTTTGAAAGTAAGCAGAGTTGATTTCCTGATAATTCCGCCGGAATGTAAATTAGGCAGGTCGATAGGTCAGGAGCTAAGGAGGGATAGTACGCATGCAAATCTCGTGCGCATCTGTCTCTGAGTCTGACGCTAAGGAGGCCAAATATGCATGAAAATTTCGTGCGGCTGCCGTTGTGTTTGACGTCAGTCGGCGAGGCCTATTGAAATTGGGATGGGAATCCTCGTGTAATTTATATCTCTGTCTGCATTTTTAAAGTCTAAATCTACAATTTTATTTCACAATGAAATGGAAGTATAAGGAATCACTGTCTAGTTAGTATAGTATGCCAGGGACATCAACAATAGTGGGAAACATGGGATAATTTATGCACAACGGGCTTCGCCCGTTATGCAAATTATCCCATGTTTCCCACTATTGTTGATGCCCTGGCATACTATACTAACTAGGCAGTGATTCCTTAAATATAATGTACATGTGCTATATGCATGGAAGAATGGTTGCATGCTATTATACAAGTAATAACTCATAACGCGTCTGACTATATATGATACATCTGCATATAAATGTGTATGTATTGTATATCCGAAAAATATTTTTATAGATACATTGTATCAAACATTTTATCAAAATTCCATCATTTGGATTTTCCCTATTGCATGTGATGCTTACAATACATTCAATCAAATGATTTATCGATGTAAGAGCGTTTGCAATATGAAAATTTTGTCAGTATTTGTTATAGATGTAATTATTATTTATCTTTTTCAAATCTTTATGCCCTCTAAGGGTTTTAAATTTCTTCCCACCTAGCCAAAAAAAAAAAAATTCTTATTCTCATCTAAATAAAATTTTCAATAACATGTGGCTTAAATTCAAGCAGTAATTAAGGTGAGTTATCTCACTTTAGCTAGTATTGAGTTTTGGCTTTACACAATGAAAGGCAGACAAAAAAGAAGGCAAATGTACAATGTTAAACTGATCAATGCAAAAAAATAAGCTTGATGTGTAGTGAATGTTATGTACCAAAAAAGACCAGAGACTAAGCTTTATCTTAAAGCGAAGATAAGTCAGTGTAATAAAAAAATTTTAAATTCATTTCGAAAATTAATGAAATTATACAGAAAATGATTTGAAATGCATTTCCTTTTTTTCTTTTTTTTCTTTTTTAAACTCATTATGTTTACACCTCACAAAGATATGAAAAGTTTGTTAAATTTTAAACAAACAACTTTTGTTCTTTTATCTAACAAGACTCAGACTCCACCACATTGGCTTCTGATTTCCAAAAAGGACAGCTCGTGTCCATGAGATGTGGGTTAGAGAAAGTATGGAAAGGTACATATACAGGAGCACAGTAATATACGACAAAGGAAGAGAGAATTAGAGGAGCACAGTTATGACAAGGGAAGAGAATTAGAGGAGAACAGTAATAAATGACAAGGGAAGAGAGAAGAATTAGAGGAGCACAAAAATATAAGTCAAAGGAATACAGGATTAGAGGAGAGCAGTAATATATGACAAAAGAAGAGAGAATTAGAGGAGCACAGTAATATATGAAAAAGAGAGAATTAGAGGTCTGAGGAGCACAAAAATATAAGTCAAAGGAAGGGAGAAATAAAGGAGCACATATATATATGACAAAGGACTAAGAAATAGAGGGACACAGTGATATGTGACAACAAAAGAGAGAAATAGAGGACACGTTAATATACAACAAGGGAAGAGAGAATAATAGGAACGCAGTAATATATGACAAATGAAGGAAAAATTAATGGAGCACAGTAATATTTGACAAAGGAAGAGAGAATTAGAGGACACAGTTATATATGACAAAAAAGAGAGAATAAGGGGAACACAGTAATATATGACAAAGGAAGAGAGAATTATAGGAGCACAGTAATATATGACAACGAAAGAGAGAATTAGAGGGACACGGTAATTTAAGACAAGGGAAGAGAGAATTATAGGAACGCAGTATAACATATGAGAAACGAAGGGAGAATTAAAGGAGCACAGTAATATATGAAAAAGGAAGGGATAATTTAAGGAGCACAAAAATATATGACAAAGGAAGAGAGAAATAAAGGGACACAGTAATATAGGAAAAAGGGAGAGATATTTAGAGGGGGATTGTGATATATGACAAAGGAAGAGAAAAGAATTAGAAGAGCACAGTAATATATGACAACGAAAGGGAGAATTAGAGGGACACGGTAATATAAGACAAGGGAAGAGAGAATTATAGGAACGCAGTAATGTATGACAAAGAAAGGGAGAATTAAAGGAGCACAATAATATTTGACAAAGGAAGAGAGAATTAGAGGATACAGTTATATATGACAAAAAAGAGAGAATAAGTAGAACACAGTAATATATGACAAAGAAAGAGAGAAAAAGAGGGACGCAGTAATATATGACAACGAAGGAGAGAATTAGAGGGACACGGTAATATACGAAACGGGAAGAGAGAATTATAGGAACACAGTAATATATGACAAATGAAGAGAGAATTGGAGGAGCACAGAAATGTATGACAAAGGAAGTGAGAATTAGAGGAGCGCAGTAATATATGGCAAAGGAAGAGAGAATTGGAGGATCACATGACAAAGAAAGGGAGAATTAGAGGAGAAGTTATATATGACAAAAGAAGAGAGAATTTTAGGAGCACAGTAATATGTGACAAAGGAAGAGAAATTAAAAGAGCACAAAAATATATGACAAAGGAAGAGAGAAATAGAGGGACACAGTAATATAGGACAAAGGGAGAGATATTTAGAGGGGGATAGTAATATATGAGAAAGGAAGAGAGAATAAGAGGGTCACAGTTAAATATGACAAAGGAAGAGAAAAGAATTAGAAGAGCACAGTAATATATGACAAAGGAAGGGAGAATTAGAGGAGAGCAGTTATATATGACAAGAGAAGAGAGAATTTTAGGAGTACAGTAATATATGACAAAAGAAGAGAAATTAAAGGAGCACAAAAATATATGACAAAGGAAGAGAGAAATAGAGGAACACAGTAATATATGACTAAGGAAGAGAGAATTAAAGGAGAGCAGTAATATTTGACAAAGGAAGAGAGAATTGGAGGATCACAGTAATACCGGTATATGACAAAGGAAGAGAGAATTATAGTTACACATTAATATATGGCAAAGGAAGGGAGAATTAGAGGAGCACAGTAATATATGACAAAGGAAGAGAAAAGAATTAGAGGAGCACAAAAATATAAGTCAAAGGAATACAGGATTAGAGGAGCACCGTATATGATGAAGGACAGAGAAATAGAGGAACAGAGTACTGTATGACAAAGAAAGAAAGATCTTTAGGAGTACATCCATATATGGCCAAGGAAGAGAGAATTAGAGGAGCACAGTAATATATGACAAAGAGAGAATTTGAGGGACACGGTATTATATATTAAAGGAAGACATAATTAGAGGGACACAGTTACATATGACAAAGAAAGAGAGAATTAGATGAGCACAGTAATATATGACAAAAGAATAGAGAGAATTAGAGGAGCACAGTAATATATGACAAAGAAATAGAGAATTGGAGGAGCACAGAAATATATGTCAAAGGAAGAAAGAAACAGAGGAGCACAGTAATATATGACAAAGGAAGAGAGAAGAATTAGAGGAGCACAGTTATATACGACAAGGGAAGAGAGAATTATTGGAACACACTAATATATGACGAAGGAAGAAAAGTTAGAGGGTCACAGTATACTAATAATGGTATATGACAGATGAAGAGAGAAGAATTAGAGGAGCACAGTAATATATGACAAAGGAAGAGAGAATTAGAGGAGCAAAGTAATATATGACAAAGGAAGAGTACGATTACAACGGTAATATATTCTCGATTTAGCAAATGAAAGGAGAACTACTAGTGGAACAGAGTATAATGCAAAAGAAAAAAATAATTTTTTAGAAAATTACAGAGTAATGAAGGTTGTAGTTAACAAAAAGAATATGAGAGAAGCACAGTTATATGTGGGGGAAAGAGAGAATTAGACGAGCGAACATTTTAGCTGTAGCAAAGAAATAATAAATTAAAGGAGCACAGTACAGTGTGACAAACACAGTGAAAATACAAGGAGCAGTTAGATGTGGAACACAAAGAGCAACCAAGAGGAGCATATGTGGCAAGCAAACAAGGAATTAGAGGAGCAAAGTGCGATGTGGAAAACAAAGAGGAAATTTGTGGAATGCAGTAAAATGTGACAAAGAAAGAGAGAATGGATTAGCACAGTACGATGTTGTAAACAAAGAGAGAATTTGAAGAGCACAGATAATGTAAGGACTTTAAAGTTAGGTCTATACTTGGCACTCACGACATTGAGCAGTGAGAGTTTATTTTATCAACATCTACCGCGACATGGAACCACTTTCAATAAGGTCTTAACCGAATTACTCAGGACTTTCATTTCGAACCTCGGGTCCATGCCGAAAAAATAGTCACTACCTTGGTTTACGGCTCAAATTTGGCGCGGTGTGGCGAACAAGAATCGTAAACGGACGCCTTAACATTAAGCTTCATGCACCAGCAAAAAATTAACTGTAACAAAGCACTAATAATGTATTGTAGCTAAACCCAAATGATTGACTTTAATGTATAATCCAATAAGGGGACATATCCATGGCGAATGCATACTCTAATTCACCACCATTTTTAGTCAATAGTTATCAAATATTTGTCTTCATTGACGGGACAACCATTATCTCAGAGCATCTAAAATATTAACCTTTATTGCACTGTTGGACATCCAAATCCAATTAAAGTGTCGTTTACTTAAGTAAACGACGTAGAAAAGGAAATCAAATACTCCTTAGTTTGCTGAGGATACTACAAAACAAATTCACATTAATGCAATGAATATTTGTCATTTAATGTCACAGATGACTAACTGTCGGTTCGAAAGGGGATTGTATAACAGACGGAGGGATAACAATACATTTTTTTCTCTGTTCAACACGAGTTTTTGAAAATTTGAAAATATTGCATCCAATGATAAATATGCCCTGTTCACTTGTATGATACCTTGGCTTTAGTAGTATCTTCTTTACGCATAAACCATGTAAATGAAGAACACAAATCAGCAAAGAAAGTACAGGTACTGAAATACTATTTTGTCATAAAACTAAGAAACTACGAGAAAAAGATAACTCTGAAGTCCTTACCTCTACTTGATGTTACGATGTTGTACGTCATGCACGTAAAATGGGGATCACTTTCCTCTTCTGGAAACAGAGTTCGAGAGCAGTTGGAGAACAAACCTTCACTGAAGGCCAGCGTCATGTTTCCACCCTCTGCAAAGCAATAAGATTTAGTTACTCTGTAAACAGAAAAATTCTAATATATTTATCGAAGATAAATCCAATATAGGATAAATATCTTCCCATCACTAATAATTATCTTCCAATATAGGATAGGTACAATCTTCCCATCTATGATAAATTTGCTTTCCTTCTAGAATAAATATACATCGTCCTACACAAAAGAAAAGAAATTCATTAAAAATCCATGAAAAATTGAAATAAAAACAAACTCCAAGTCATTTTAAGAAGAAATGTAAGTACTTACAAAAGAATAACAGCATGTATATAAAGTTAAAAAAAAAACTATAAAAATCTTATATCAGGCAATTAAACTAATCAAATGAAGTTAAAAATGGAGAATTGTGGAAGTATTTTACATATTATCTGTTAAAATTACTCACTATTTCACATTTTATACATATCTCCATATTTTCCTCTTTTCCAAATATTTGAAATACAGTTATCACTGACTTTCACTTACTATGACTCTAACTTCTTAAAGTTTTGTTTCTTTGATATTATCTGTGATGTAAAAAGGTTAATAATAATTGACAATGAATTGGGTTTGTTTTTCTGTCTGTATTTGCATTTCTTTATATTAAGTTGATGCTACTACTAAAGAATAATCTACTTGTTGAGACGTTACTAAATGTATGGACGCCGTAACGTAAATCGATTAATATAAATAATTAACAATGTCGATGATTGGTTTTTCATATGAAATTAACTGAATAATAAAGTTCATACAATACGTTGATTATCAATCTTATGCATTTGTTCCATGAATCAAATTGTTACAGTCCAATAATGGTCCATCATTTGCCTCTATTTTGCAAATGGGTATTTCATTATTGCTTATACAAATATGTTAATAGCTCATTCATTCAGTAGGAAAGGTCAAACATAAAATCGTGCATTATGGACAAAAGAAAAATCAAAGGTTTTGTTACAAATGCAAGTCTGTGTTTTTAGTTATTGGTTATTAAAAACATTGAAAAGACCTGTCATGCATTCAACTAATGGAGAAAATTATCGAAAATGTTGATTTAGAATAAGGTTTATTCAAATCTTTTTTTTCAAAATTAAAGAAAAAGAAGCACATCAATTATGTTTTGCTGAGATGTTGAATGTTACAATAAGCATGTAGCAACTTCAACAAAAGACTTTGGAGAGCTAAGGCGTTTTATAATGATAAATTTTATGATTAACCTATTAAAAAGGCTACAAGGAATAAAATATGTCAAAGTTAAATAAAAACCTTTCACTATTTTATGAAAGAATTGATTTAGGGATGATTCATGTATGTTACTTACTCCATGTTAACCAGAGAAAGACTAATTAAAGATTGTGTTCTTCCTTTTTGTTTTGGTACATGTGGTGCAAGATTCTATTTATTATATATAAAAATGGAATAGTGCATAAACAATATGTATGATTGTTTTGTTTTTAAAACTTCTCTTTCTAGAAATTTTCACTCATATTGAGACGCCACAAATTGCCATTATAAGGCATCAAATTAAAACCTGTATTCGATACATGTAATGAGGGACAACAAATTAGTACTTTATTGAAACATTATGAACAGGTTTGAATATGAAAACTACTTGTTGTTTCATATAAATTAATTATTGCAAAGATATTTAGAAAGTTTACTTTATTTACCGAAGACATTGTAGATTCCAAAGCAGTTAAAAAAAATGGTTTCCAGTTTGAGCTACTAGAAAATCGAAATTCTCGAACAAATTTTAGACACACTTGCGATTACTATTTCTTATACAAATAAACTAAAATTTAGGAATTCATATCAGGTAATATGTTTTTCCAAGCATATTACATAGCTACTTATCTTAGAATTCCTGAAAGGTATCATGCAACTTTTTTGGTCGTTGATATGAATGATGCCATCATATTAATATCGGAATGTTCTTAATCTAGTTTTAATCTGCGTAAGGGTTGACAATGGTTTGTCGATAAATCATGTCAGGAAATATTAAACGTGATGGAAAATTAATGTAGTTTGAAATATCAGTCTAAAATTTATAGTGAAATTAAGCATGTCATTTATTATGCATTGCTTATTGAAATTATAGTCAGTACAAGTTTCAGAGAATAATAGACAAAACAAAATGAAATATATCTGATAGCTTCACACATTTAAAAGTATTTTTAGTAAAAATTCATTGAAGAAAAAGACGCTGACACGAAGTGGAACAGTTCATGCACCCTTCCTTATTGTAGATTTTTTAGTCCCTGTCATCAAAATAATTAAGGCTTATGTTTTACGATCGATGATTTGCAATTGAACGAAGTAAACTTGTAAACTGTTTGTTTTACTATCAATATGCTGGGCTTTAAGCAATTAAAATTTCTCGGTTTGTAATAATCTATAGCTTATCTTCAGTGCCCCTCGAAATTATAACTTCGCAAACATGTTAATGTTTGTGAAGTTTTTTTTAATAATGGTATTTTAAAGATTGATTGATATCAGGTTTAAAGAATACCAAAAAATCATTATTATTTGAGATTCTTCATTTAGTTCGTAAGAGAAGATATAAAAGTAAGCGAGAACCTGTAAAATTAATATTTGATTTTTAAATCTAATTTGGTGTCTTGACTGAATTCAACGTAAGTAAATTATGTTCACCGTGTTACAGTGAAAGATGGGGTAATAAAATGAATAATTGACTAAAGTTGATTACTTGGAATAATTACTCGACAGGGGCAATCCATTAATTCAATTGTTACGCAATCACATTCCGTTAGCTGCTACCTACCCGCTAGGAGAGAGTATTGAATCCAATTGCTACATATGCTAGCAATCATTAATATTGTCGTCGTAAATCCAAGAAACATAGCCACATATCGAGATCGTGAGAATGTCCGATGCTCCCAAAATTCAGACAAAATCGTCCATTGTTTTTCCGTCAGAATTATCTCTGCAGGTTCGTGGGGATGTCTTTTACCCTTTTTTGATTTTTCAATTACATGATATGTTGCATATCGTTGTTGGCGGTGTCTCTGAATATAATGCTTATCCTCTTCAGTTATGTGGTATTTTTCTAGGTCTGGGTGCACAAATTGAGTGCTTTCTAATAAGGCTTTTTTAACCGGGGTCGTTGAACGTTCTATTGGAGGTTCGTCCTCTGTTGGACAAAGTTTTCTCTCCGTAGAGGCTCTCCTTTCTTTAGACCATTTTGTCCATGTGGACTCCAAATTTTTGCCAAGAAATTTTGTGTCATGATCCTTATTTCGAAATGATTCCCTCCTGGAAGAATGGTGACTTTTTTCAGATCCTCTTCTGTCCCAGTTTTTGTCAATATCCTCTACATGAAGTCCTCGAAATGTATTTTGGGAGGTTGGTGGATTCTCAAACAATTTGTCGAAGTTATCGGTAGCAGCGCTACCAGCTGGAGCCTGCATGCTCCTGCCCATTCTTAATTCATCTGAGGTGGATTGATCCGTGTGAATTAATGGTTTTTTGTCGCTTTCACCTTTCATGGTAACTCTTGGAGAGAAAACTTTTGGAGCCCTGCCTGATCGACATTGATCTGAAGCTACAATTACATCACAGGCGGATCTCTCACCTGTGTAGCTCTGTGTACTACGTATGCTTTCCTGTGAAGAGAATCCCGATGTTAATGTCTCTCCCAGACCACTTGTCTCGGTGGAGCTCTGCTGGGGGAGCTTTTGCAGACTTGGTGACTTTTCGAATCCGCTTCCGTATGGCGTCAAGAACTTTTTGGCTGACCTGTAACCCTCCCGGTTCTCCGCGTGACCTGAGCCCTGGTTTGCCATGTCACATCGGTGCTATCTTACAGTTGAAGGCCCCTAACGTGCCCTTATGTAGACACCGAGTGTTCTTTTTCATCAAGCGCCAACATTTCCTTCTGCAAATAAAGAGCAGATATTCACAATTCAAATAATTATCGAGAGAATAACGTTAATAGCACTTTCTCGTGATAAAAGCCAAAACCTGTCAAACGATCGATCTCAGTGCAGCACACGTAGGTATACGTTATATCTAATATTCGTGATTTCAAGACCTTTTCGATGAGCGCATATATGCTTTATGCTATTCATACATCGGACGTTGAAATTCCAATGATATCTGCCATAGGATATAATAAACCGGAAACTATAGCTTGATCTGTGATCATAGACTAAATACAACGTACATTTAACCTGAGTCATATTCGCCAATATGGAGAAAGAGAAACCTAAGGGATGAATAATGCTTAATTAAATTAAATGTTCATTATCCGATGAACATTTCGTGGAAGTCAATTTTATCTTTACCACAACAAAGTCGGTTTTTGGCCAGAATTAGCCGGCGTATTGACTTCAACTATTCAAATTTTTATACTCTTGCTTTCCGGAAGGAGGAAACATACGGATGAATTAAAAAATTGATCAAGTGCATATTTATTATCCACACTAAAAATACAGGAAATGAAAAGATTTCTAAGTGTCAACATATGTCTTTAAATTAAGTGTCTAACTACCTACCAAATATCTCAATTAACGAAAAAGTTTTGGCCCAAAATGATGCTAAAATTGTCAGGAACACAACACCTTTTTGTGACATTTTAAAATTTCAATAATTTTTGGAGATCTGTGAAATGAATTATAATGGTTATGTTGAAAATAAACACTATCTTGATAATATTCAAAGTATAATGAGCTTTAAATGTGGACTGTAGTAACTTTATTAATTGCTGAAATTATTACAGTAACCATATGCCACTAAATACGTAAATTTACGGTAAAAGGAACGAAATTGCACATGCTTGCATTATCTGTACAGTTAACGTTACATATTGATATTAATAAATCGCTTTTCTCTCCTAACAGTTTGTTTTTCAAAGAAACAGTTGGCATTTATAAAAGGGGAGAAACTCCTAAATAAACTTTCTGTTGGGAATCATTCTCTATGAATGAACATGTTTGGTTTTTTTTTTCATGATGTAAACGTTCCTCGCCATTACATGCGAATCTTTTATATTGTCTTTGTATATATTGTACCTAGAACCTCATGAACAATTAATTGGTTTCGCAGAATAAATTGGAAGTGTTCTCTATTTTTATTACCGGTAATCTTTCATATAAGTGCGAATGACTTATACAAAACGATTTCACACTTTTTGGGGTACAGAGAAAAATAGGATCTATTTCTATATTGTACATAAAATATTGATTTCTTACGTGTGATATATCTTTTCGTAGTATACTATATAAATAATTAAAAGAAACGAAGAAGTAAGTATGCATGTTAAACTATTGTTATATTCAAACAAAGTAAGGAAGACTTCAGCCTTCAAAAAAAAAGAAAAATAAAGAACTTTCCAGAAAAATCAACCTACTACAACAATTCGTATGCTTATTCTATTTCTAATCATTTAGAGAAAAAAATGTATCGCTATTCTGATCGTAGACTGGGCCACTGAATTAATTATCTATTCTATTCCCTATAGGAAGTAAATAAGTCTTGATCGCCTTCCCAATGTTTTCATCAAGCAACAGAATTAGTCATCTGATAATTCCAAAAACATAAAACAGAATATTATCATTTAGTCTTTAGGCCACTCCTTAATTAACAATCCCCGTTACGATACACAGACATAAAACGATATCAGTGGGAATCAATGAAAATATTCTCAGTTGTAAACATAGCAAGAGAGAATGAGTTCTTATTGATCTATAAAAGGGCTGTGATATGACATGTAATCGCAGTCCAAGCCAGTGCATCCCACCTGCCACTTTATTTAACAGAGGTGCATGTCAATATTCTATGTCAGATGAAATTAAAATAACTTGATTAATTACTTGTCACATTTTCATGTCAGTAACTCAAATAGCCGTAAAGTATTTTCATGATTAAGATTGGTTTATAATTCCATGATTAATAATTCCGTATTTTACCAGCTCATGAGACCTATTCTATTTTAAATTTATGATGAAATTTCTGATCAATTTCTGTGATAAATTGCTGAAATATTTCAAAATTAATTTGGTGATCTTTTTTAAAGAAATACTAACATAATACATAGAACCTGCCAAAAAAGATTCGACGATGCCTTGTAAACAATATTATTTATATTAACAGAATAAATGCATTAGTAAACGGTACAGTTACGAACTCTAAACGATAAGGATTAACTTAACATGAACAAGATGATTTCAGCTTTTCCATTGTCATCTTTATTTGTTTACTAGTATTATACTACCTGAATATTGTATTTACTCCTCCCAATTTATTCGATATTTAAAAGCATGCTCCGAGTACGAATAATTTTGTACCCGAAGCAGGCTTCTGACAGCAATGTTGATGTTACAAGGGTTTTAATAACTTTGCTCAAAGTAGTCAGCGTTTTGTAAATTCTATTGTCGTAATTATGATTTATTTATTTTGCTGGCAAATGTAACCTATCATTGGGTCTACATGTTTCATATTAATTGTTAGACCTTGGATTTTATTTTTTTTTAAATTAATAACTTCAAAATTTTCCTTAGAGTGGTTTTAACAGGAAGACAGGGGATATTTACTCCTCTAGTCGTCTGATCCCTTCTCAGGAGTTTCTGGGGTTTCTTTGATTTTCTCGGTTACATATTTGTATTTTTGTAGATGATTTGTTTTAATGGATCACTGTTTGTTATTTATACCCTTATATAATTAATTGATTTCCCTTAAACATGTTTTCATCTTTGAGCTATACTATTTACGATATAGTTTTAAAATAATCTAACACAAGACGTTATCATTAAGTTAGACTTTTCTTTAGAGAGAAGTTTGAAAAAAAAAATGGCAATATTATAAATTTTTGATAAACATGGTGTCAGCCGAAATAAAATTTAAAGATATAGTTTATCCTTATAAAGTGTCAAATAGGATTGTATAATTGTTACTTTAAAAAAAGATTATCGATATATTTAAAACATTTAATAATTATGCAATTTTTAAATATTTTTTAAAAATGGCTTTAATATGAAAAATATGCAAATATGGATGAAAGTAAACATAATTCAACATACTTTGATCTATACCTTTATCTTTCTTCATATCGAAGGATTTCTTGGAGAGTAAAAAACTGTAAACCCCCACGTAATATACAGTTTTTTGGAAACATTTCTTAATTTTAAAAAAAAACTGACTGATGGTAAACTTATTTTCTGGAGGAAAAACAGAAGGCCAAGATTGACCTAATTATCGGTCAAATACCTCTATTAGAATTTTAGCTCATTATTAGATTATCAGAAATAGGGGGTTATTAGAACATTTTTGGATGAGAGTTTTCAATGATCCATATATAGATACTGACACAAGATATATTTTATGGGAGCTTCGTCAGGAATGCCGCTATCCCCTGTGTGTTCTTTAGGAATATCAATATACATAATTGCTGAGGATAGTTGGTCAATAATTCATTTCCAGGAAAAATAAATACGGGTTGTTATTACATAGTACCACGGAACACCTTGTTCAAGTTCGGGGGTTGCGTGTTTGATTTTGTTGTGTTGGATCTATGAATGCCTTTGTTCTAAAGAAAATATTAGAATGTCATTTAATCCTAATTTATTAATCTTGTTAAAAATTATTAGAGTTTTTATCACAAAGAAGCACATTCACAGGGCAGATGCATTATTTAACACAATAAAACGTGTTTGTGAAACACTGGTGTACCCATATGACAGCTTATGGCGAGGGTTTAATTTTGTCCAATGCAAATTAAAATCCAAAGGTCAATATCAAAAAGTCAAAATTGTTGGAACCCAAAAGAAGGTATTATCACAAGGAATACATCTGTGAAATATGAAAGCCATGGTTCTAACTAACTAAAGTTAAGGCCAAGGTTAATGTTATTAAAAAGTGAGTAAAACTCTAAGGTTAAGGTCAAAAATATATCTACCAACTGGAAAGTCTTGTCACAAAGAATATGCAAGTGAAGTATGAAAGTCCTAGGATCAATTGTGTAAAAGTTATGAACAAGGTGAAATTGTGAAATTTTGCTTTGTAAAGTGGGTCAAACTCCAAGGTCATTATCAAGAGGTCGGTATTGGTGGTACTCAAAGAAAGGTCTTGTCACGAGGTATACACCTTTGAAATATAAAAGTCATAGCCCCACCCACTCAAAAGTTATGAGCAAAGGTTAAAGTTTTTACGGACAAAAATCGAACAGACTAGCTGGAGGGAAGGACGGACAGGACAAAAACTATATATCTCCAAATGTTCGATTAGGTGAGTATAAAAATCTCATTCTATTTCCATTTTCCCTCATGCACAAGACACACTAATAAAATCGAAACAGCTCTATATTTTTGATCACCAGCAACTTTTTTCAATTAAAAAGGACTTTAAGGATATCCGATCCTCAGCCAGGAAGGATAACTTCAAAAATTAATATCTAATTTGAAATGCATCAAAATGAAGCTTGAAAATTAATTTTTTTCATGCAACAATTTTCATTTTATTCATCTTTATAAGATTCAAGGTTTTTGGAAGTCTTAGAAAAGGTCTTATAAAAGTTGACATTTGTACCCTATAAAAGGAAAAAATTAGTACAGTTTCAGAGAAATAAGATTTTATTGAAACCAGCCTTAGATACCAAAGCTTACTAGCATGAAATGAAATAGTGATTTGTTGTGTCTTGCGATGATAGCAAAAGCCTTTTACACTATGTATTATAGAATACATGTCAGAAATAAGAAAAACAAAAAATATCAAATAAGTATTAAAATCATGACAATTTCTCTAAATGCCTGGATATCTATAGTTTTTTAACCTAAAATATCTTTGTTGATCAATTTACAATTAGAAAATGCATTGCTGATATATTCCTTTTCGCTTTTTCTGCAAAAATTTTGGAGATTTGACAATTTCCCCTATATAATATGATTAATTTTAATCTTTTACTTCAAAGAGATACTGTGGATAAATTTAAATAACCTAGTGGATTCAGAGATACTTTAATGAGTATTTTTGATTGCTTAACTGCTAATTTTAATAACCTGAGGATCGGATTACCTAATTTTTATTTTTATTGCGACTGATAAATTCCCCTTTAAAAACATTACACATATCCAAATATTCCGTCATTAGCTAGCTGGATAAACGTAGGAAGATTGATCTAAGCCCACACTTATATAAGGTAAAAGGACAGGGTAAAGTTGTAAAAGAATATCGGTATAATATTAGTCAAGAGATTTCCTGATGCATTTTACATGAGAGCGTAGTTCTCATAATCCTGGAGTGGAAATCTGTAGCAAAACCAGAACCTGAATAGATGGAAAGAAAACCCCTGTCTTTATCGTATAACAGGTGTTAAAACAATCAATGAATCACTGCCAGCTATTCACTGTAATTGATTGAACTCTAATTATTAGAAAAAAAAGATGGTGGAACCGTTTGTTTACTCTCTCTTGAAATGTCAAGGTGTCGTTTGCTTAGATATTAATCAAACTTCCCTCTATTCAAGCCAGTTATTGCGTAGCTACTTTTATCCTACGCTTTGTCAGTTTCTTTTATCTTTTGAAATTTTAGTGAATTATATTTTGTTGTAATTAATAATTATTACAAATATTGGAGAGAAATATATTCATGAAATTTTTAAATCACAAAACACTTTTCAAAAATACTAAAAGCCAAGAGAATTTTAAAATTTTCATTCCACTAACATTTTCCCCCCTTACAAAAACTCTATTTTTATTCTAACCCTTTTCCAAGCTCAGATCAAAATTATTTAAAGGGGCCGCGGGTTTACCAATTTATCATTTCAATTGAAGTCTGTTAATGGTCTTTGAGCAATAATCTCACTCACTGATATCCCCCGCCTCCCATATGATTATAATAGTCCATGTTTTGCTTTTGAGACACGTGTAAAATAGGAGGTGCACAATGGCATCATGAAATATAAAAAAAATCTGTGAAAGTATCATTAAATTTTATTTAGTGGTATAGAAATAATTGCGAATCAGAGATGGGTACCCTTCAATATTATAGAAAATATGGGCGTGCTCATGTTCTGGGAAACCCAAAATATGTATCCGAAAAAAAAGTAAAATAGGAGGTGCACAATGGCATTAAATAACAAAGATTCTGTGAAAGTGTCATTTTAACCCCCATTTGAAAATCGAGAGGGTTTATAATAATCCAGATGCCCGTCCGTCCGTCTGATACGCTTTGGGGTACCTAACTCTTATCCACAGCTCCTCTCATACCACTGAATGAAATTTGATGAGACTTTCACATAATCTTTATTACATATTGCCATTGTGACCTTCTAGTTTACTTTTGATCCGATATATATTTTGGGTTTCCCACAGCAAAACATGGACATGCCATTATATTTTTATGGGAGGTGGGGGTATCATTTAGTGAGTTCATTGCTCAGAGTACCTCTAATTTTAATTTTATTCAGTGGTAAAATAGGAGTTTCAGATAAGAGATTGTGACTTAAAAGCGTAACAGACGGACGTACAGACACACGGACAGACGGATATCCCGATCACTATATACCCTCTTACTTTTCAAGTGGGGATATAAATATCTCCAACGTGTACGATGCTCCTCAATGACAACATTTACATTATTGTAGTCTTCGTAGACCAGGGGACTGTTTTGCAAAAGAACTTACGACTAACGCCAAAATTGTATTGTGCTAATAACTAATTTTTAAAAATCTTTTTAAAAGGGTGTGTAGGAAGATACATTTAGGCTGGCAATTTCAAACAAAATTATTATCTTTTATTTTGCAAAATTTTACAATCAGCTCACGTTTTTAAGTCTTAGTCGCAAGATCTTTTGTGAAATGAGACTCAAGTCTTTAAACAAATTGTTTAAATACCAATGCCCGCTTATTGTGCTCTTTTAATATGGTTTTATGATAACTTTTTTTTGATATACCTGTGAAGCAGAATTGATTCAAAAACTTCAACATGATTGGAAGAAAATACTTACCATGGCATTCAACTCCACTTTAGATAATTATTAATTAACAATAGGTACTTTTATTTAAATGTGGATTCGATATATCCCAGTAAAATAGAAGACCCTACAGGGTTTGCAATAGTTGTTGTCAGTTGGATTTTTAAATTTATCCCCCCGCTTGAAAAGTGGGAGTGTATATAGTGATCGGGATGTCCGTCCCCCTGTCCGTCTGTTGCGCTTTTGGGTACCCATTTTTTATCCGCAACTCCTTCTGTATCAATGAAATTAAATGAGACTTTCACAAAATGTTTACATAGTGAAATTGTGCACCTCTTATTTCATTTTGGATTGGACACATTTTTTAGGTTTCCTATAGCAAAACACTGCCATTCTTTCTATAATATTGAAGGGTACCCATCTCTTATTAGCAACTCCTCCTATAAAACTTTTTTAAAAAAATTGATCTGACACTTATTCGGGTTTCCCCAGAGCAAACCTGGATTTTGCAATTTTAATCGTATGGGAGGCAGGAGGTTTTCATTTAGTGATACTAGTACTGGTGCTCACAGATCCTCTAGTTTGCTACGATTGACGTAAATGGCCATGCAGCGACTAAATTGTAAACGAGATGACCTCAACTTTTTAATCGTCAACTCTCCTTATCATACCTCCGCTTGAAAAGTGACAGGGTATATAAAGTGACCGGGATGCCCGTCCGTCTGTTACGCTTAGGGGTACCCGAACTTCTTTTTCTCCACTGAATGAAATTTAATGAGACTTTTACAGATTATTTGTTAACTAGTGCCGAACTCCTCTTATTCCACTGAATGAAAATTAATGAGACTTTTACAGATTATTCGTCACTTAGAGCCATTGCGCACCTTCTATTTAATTCTGATCAGACACATACTTTGAGTTTCCCAGAGAAAACATGGGATCCGTGTTTTATACACTTTTCAGAGATTTGTTTTGTTTAAAAACTTTCTAAAATTAAGTCTTTAAAAATACGTTTTCCTTGACAAAAACATACACTATGTCATCAATGATAAGCTTTTATTTTAAAAAGGAGAGATTCATTTATGTCGCTGTCAGGGTTATAAAATTAATTCAAAATAATTTAAAAGATATTGAAAACTTTACATGAGAAATTCAAGGCTATTAATTTTTAATTAAAATGTCAGACATGAAATAATTATAAAATAAAAATTCTCCTCACAAGAAGGACCTCCAGAAGGAGAAAGTTAATAAGAACGTCATTCAATTTACCTTACCTGTAAAATAAATTATCTTTATCAGATGTCTAATGAAATACGTTGATATTGAAATTAAATTTGAAAATAGACTAGAAAAATAATAAATAAAATTTCATGAATATCAAAATACTTTTGTTAATTGTTCTCTTGGGTCTTTGATTTAAAAAAGATTGCAACTTCGTGATGAATTCCCTATTAAACTAGAGGTACTGTGACCAATGAGCTCACTAAATGATAACCCCCGCCTCCCATATGAAAATAATAGCAGTGCCCATGTTTTGCTTTGGGAAACCAAAAATATGTGTCCGATCAAAAAGTAAAATAAGAGATGCACAATGGCATTAGTGAAAGTATCATCAAATTTCATTCAGTGGTATTGGAGGAGTTGCAAATACGAGATGTGTAATCCAAAGCATAACAGACAGACGGACTGACAGACAGGCTGACGGACGGACGTACCGTTTACTATATACCCTCCCGCTTTTCAAGCGATGGGGAATAATGAACAATGAGATTACTAAATGATACCCCCGCCTCCCATATGAATATAATGGCAGTGTTCATGTTTTGCTTTGGGAAACCCAAAATATGTGTCAGATAAAAAAGTAAAATAAGAGGTCACAATTGCAATATGTAATAAAGATTTTGTGAAAGTTTCATCAAATTTCATTCAGTGGTATGAGAGGATTTGCGGATAAGAGATGGGTACCTCAAAGCGTAACAGAAGGACGGACATACCGATTACTATATACTCTCTCGCTTTTCAAGCGGGTGATATAAATATCTACTTTTTAACAAACCACAACTCCTTCCATTGAATCATGGTATTGTGCTTTTAGTTTGTTGTATTTCTAAAAAAATTTTTATATGTTTTCCTTTGCATAATACTTAATTTGTCATTTATTTGTTAAAAAATTACAATTCCAATGCCTCAACTATTAGCTGTGTTTTCTTGAGTCAAACTGAGCACAAGCCAAGCAGTTATCCATAAATGTATTTTTAAATAATTCCATTCATATTGAATATTCACGATTATTATTGTAAAATTTTCATTTGTATTATTTTTTTACTATAAAGCTGAATATAACCATAATTTGTTCTCCATTTAGTTAACTTGTCACCATGTGTCGATTTCCAGCCACCCTCCTATTATTTTTTAATTCAATATATAAGCCAGATATGTTTGTGAAACACTGAAACTCCCATATGTAGTTCATGATCAAAGATAAATTTCTCAAAATTTGTCTAACATCAAGTGATAAAAATAATATAGTACCCAAGAGGCATTGTCAACAGTAAAAAAAAACCTTTGAAATAAGAAAAAGTTGATCAAACTGTAAGAGGTCAAATATGTTCATATCTATAGAAAAGTTTTGTTATGGTGAAATATATATATGTAATACACCAGTAAAATAAAGCCATTGCTCCAATTAATGATTACAGTTCTTGTGGACAAATAGATAAACAGACAAACAAACGTAAAAGCAGACGGACAAAAGGGCAAAAACTTCTAATAGACTACTTTGTCTTCGATTACGGGGGCATAAAAGATTGGTTCTGTTTTTTCATCGCCCTTTCTTTACCGCGGTCTTTGTACTATTTGCGATAAAGGTCAAATCCGTACAAAAAGGAACGAGTATAATTGAAAAGAAAAAGAAATCAGAGCGAATTTCCAATAATTAATGACAACAGCGAGCTCGTCTAACCCATCTCTACTGATTATTCTAGTTAACTCGATAGACCCAGCGTTCAAAATTGATCTGCTTCCATTGTCTGTTGTTATGGAGGTGTTATATTATTACAACAAAATTTAACAGGGATGTATTGATTCCGGTTACTGTGTAGATATGGTGATGACCAGAAAAGGGCAGTATTATGATTTCTAATAAAGAACTCATAATTTCTTTTATCAGTATATTTCATTAGTACATTCACGTATTTATGAAAGCAAATTAATTTTGATTCCACTATCCTTAATAATTTATCCAAAATCAAATTGTATCCTTTAACAAAAATATAAAAAAGTTACTCAATTTAAGGGAAAAATGGGTTTTTTAGTCTTATATCCTCAATGGTTAACAAACTTCTTTCTCATGTTTTTCTTTTCTAGACTTTGTTTTTTTTTTCTTGTGAAAGTCATCGATAACAAGCCATGTATGTATATACATTGTTTTGCCAAGTTAGAGCATGTACGAGACTAGAACTCCTAAGGGAAATCAAACATATTATGTTACCAGTGTAAAACAATAAAATCATTTTTCATAGTCTATGTGTCTGAATTTTTATATAACACTCAATTAAATGAATAGTACATTACTATTTGGGATGAAATTAGACATGACGCTGCAGACAGAAACGTACACAGACATTCCTTTGAGTATAATATTTAGAAGATGTCACATTCTGATCAGCTGTTACATATCCAATCAATAATTTATTTTAAGAACTTTACCTCATACAACAGTGAAAAATATCATACATGTGTAGTATCGAGTTTTTTCTACATGTCAATACATATACTCAATTTTATAGTATCGGCAAAAACTTGATCTGAATATCCCGTGACAGGTGTACACGGTGCCGTTGCATCTCTCTCATATAATATACATATATATTATCATTTTGACGAATTTTGGAGACAATGCACATTTCAGTTTCAGCAGTGAATCGAAATTTTCTTTTAAACGACCATAGATTGTCAGTACTTAGCAGTGAAAACTCTTCATTAGTTGCAGTAAAAATTTGCACATTTATATATAGATTTGCCGAGGGGCATTAGGGGTGTTAATGGTGACAATCAAAAGCTTAATAGAGATTGTGTTTAACATCATGTTCTTAGGGTGTTCATATTGGAACTTGTCAAAATTTACATATTACACTTACAAATACATAATATTTAAAGAATTTAGACAAAATGGTTTAAATTGGAAGAAAAATTCATCCACAAAGTTTTGATTATTTTATCTAACTAATTATGACAGACATATTGGTCGTTAATTCTGAAAAAAAAAACTGGTAACAAAGCTAGAGGAAATCACTTCGCCATGAGTTTAATTAGTACTATAACAGGCAGTCTAGTTTCAAATTCATTCTCACGTAAATATATTATTAATAAAGATAAAATAAAAACAACTTGAGGTACTGTGAGCAATGAGCTCACTAAATGATACCCCCCGCCTCCCATATGAATAAAATGGCAGTGTCCATGTTTTGCTCTGGAAAATCCAAAAAATATGTCAGATCAAAAAGTAAAATAGGAGGTGCACAATGGCAATATGTAATAAAGATTCTGTGAAAGTTTCATTAAATTTCCTTCAGTGGTATGAGAGGAGTTGCGGATAAGAGATGGGTACCCCAAAGCGTAACAGACGGACGGACGGACAGACGGAAGGACGGACGGACAGACGGACGGACGGACGGACAGACGTACAGACGGACGGAAATACCGATTACTATATACCCTCCCGCTTTTCAAGCGGGGGGTATAATAATAGGATTAAAATCGTGACAAAATGTTCCTCTTATGCATAATTTCTTAGACCTGTATCGCCCCCCCCCACCCCCCCCACCCAAAAAAAAGAACAACAAGATATGCCTGTGAACAATGATGCCCCCGTACGGAAGCTTATGGCGAAGGTTTAAGTTTTTAAAATGCTAGTCTAACTCCAAGTTTAAGGTCATAACCGTTGGTATCTAGAGTAAGGAATACACCTGAGAAATATGAAAGCCCTAGTACTCACTGTTGAAAAGTTATGGCCAAAGTTAAAGATTTTTACTAAGTGGGTCAAACTCCAAGGTAAGGGTCAAACATATTTATACCAAATGAAAGGCCTTGTCAAATTGAATACACATGTGGAGTATGAACGCCATTTGCACCAACTGTTCAAACCTAGTGACCAAGGTTAAAGTTTGGTATTTTTTGTAAATGTGTGTCAAGCTCTCAGAGCAAGAGGAGGTCAAATTTGGTGGTAATAAAAGAAAGATCTTGTCACAAGGAATACACCTGTGAAAGGCATAATCCTTCCCAGTCAAAATTTATGGGGAAGGTTAATTTCTTTTGCGGACAAACAGATTAACAGACAGACAGACGGATAGGGCAAAAACTATATAGCCCCGAATCTTTGAGGGTAGAAGCTTACGTAAATATTGCTCAAAAACATATTCCTTAATTTTTCCTAGTCCTTGATATGAGTATAAACATTGATATTTGACGTGTTAATAAATATATGCATAAGACAATAAATGTTATCTCTTGAAAGATTGAGCAACGGAAATGGGAAAGTGTTTGTATTGCCTCAGAATGAAAAGCGAGTTCCATTAATGAACATAATGTTTCGAAGGCAGCCCCTTGAGAGGACTCAGGCGTTATCAATGTTCAACCTTTTTCGCTTATTATGCCTTTAAACTATATCTTCATATCTTTCATTTAGTTGTCTGACTAAAAAATGCCTAAGCTAAAACATATCTGAGATCACTTTATAAGCTTCCTTGAAATCGATAGATTGATATGCTGTAGAGTTAGATATGAAACTTTGCATACATAAATCAATTGGAATGAAAGCCTTAATATGATGTTTAACCGATCCTTACCAGTATTTAATGTACATTAGTTGACTTTTAAGACTAAACAGGCTTTTAATATTTTGTTAACCTTACAATTTCTTGCGATGTATGTATTTTTAAAAGAATTTCTGGACTTAATCTATATATATTATGTAAAAAGATATGCAGTCGTTCATATAAGTTTATTCGAAATATAATTAAACATCATATGATTGTCTTATAAAACTGACATGCTGATGAAGTTTATAATAATATACAAGAACGCGATAACGATCCTATAGGCTACGTTCATCTACTTTGCTACAGGTAAAAACATCATATGATTGTGTAGAGTTTCGCTACTTGATCCCAGTATGTGATAGTAAAGATTTCCTATGCTACACACAAACAAGATTATCTGATACATCAATGAGGCAGTTTCCCAAATCGTGTAACATCGTATTAAACGCATTCAATCATGAAAAAAGTCAAGTGCATTTAGTTTCCTCTCGAGGTTTTATGGTAACAGACAAACATTACAATAAGATATATTAGAGATCTGCTGAAGACGATGTAAGTAAATATATTTCACCTTTTTTGTTTCAGCAAATCAAAAATAGAATTATATGCTGGAAAATCCACTAAAAGTCTTTAAATCTGTGCTGATAGTACATTAAAACACTTACTTTGACTATCTTTTATATTCCTCCAATATTTGAGGTTCATTGCATCCAACGAGTGAAATATTTTGTTGGTACAAGAACTACTCAAATTTCCAAGAAACTGAACACCGAAAATTTCTAAGAAGAATGGTCTAACACTTACCTTGACAAAGGTAATCTGTCACTAGTTTTCCGTGCGTCATTACATATAGAGTTCCTCAGCAGCTGTCGTTCTCAATCGATGTCGCTATTATACAAATTTTATTACAGTTCTACCAATTGTCAAAGCGGTGTCTAGAGTCGATAGAACTGTAACGACTTAGCATTGAGTCATTTTCAGCATCTTTTTTTATTCATGGTCCTTTCTGATGATAGGTTGTTTTTCCTTGTGGTCTTTAGTTGTTGTATATTTTACTGGGAGAATTGTGTGGAAGCTTTCATCTCAATCACTCTTTAAAGGGGGATTGGCAAGTCGTGATGGTTTGATCCATCAAGAACACTTGAAAGCCGAAAAAAATATTTCCTCCTCGGCAATAAAAATTACATAATGTTTCTAAACCCACATCAGGAAATAATTGATGATTTGAAAAGCATCTGTTCAAAAATGACTATCAAGGATTTAAAGAAAATGGTTAGAAATATAAAATAAAATGTGTACACTAATTGTACATTTTGAGAAAGTATGGATGTTAGACCGTAACTTAAAATGTGTATGAAACTTAATTTCCCCGTAGAGACCAACATAAACCTTACTGGGTCCTGTCACCGAATGTGGACTATTGATTTTGAATTAAAGCTCCTGCAAAATGAAAGAGTGAATTAAATGTGTTTTGAGACATAAATCCTGTTCCAACAGAGGAAGGAAATACAATACATCCAATGAGCACTCGTCATTTTGTCTTTTTATCCAAATTATCTTACAGGATTGGGTGTAAAATTGGTAGGCTTATAATTGAAATCGTGAAGTTTTCTAACTGATTAAAGTTGTTTTGTTAAATGAAAACCGTGAAATGGTTAATTCTAAAGAAGTAAGTATACGTATATAACTGATGTACACATCTTTCCTTTTTATTAAAACATTTTTTCAATACCATCAAGCAAATTCAAAAAATAAAAATTAAACAATCCTCTTAGATAGAAAACCAGGATTGTTGCAGCAGTTCTTTATTGCATTAAAGAATACCCTTTGATATGATATTTATTTCACATCTGTGGTAAAGGTAATCTTTTTTAAAACAATTAGAAATGCTTTAGGTTGCTTTTAAGTTTTCACAAAAAGAAAGAATTCACACTTTGTTCATGAATAATGCAATGGTTTTCACAACCGAGCCTGTATATTATAAAGCCATTATGGCATTTGAAGCATTGATTTGTTTTTTTCACTGTGGCATATTGCAGACTATACACATGATTACCAATGTATATTTTTTTTTATCTGGAAATGTCATTTTCGTGTCCCGTGCCTGCAACACTGAACTGCATGAGCAAAAATGCGAAAAACTGTAAAAGGCAGTCATAAAATTCTACAACGCACTTCCAAGTGAAATGGAAGTACACGTATCATTTCAAGATGTCATTTTTAAAGACTGTCTTTCTTTTACGTGCAGAGAAATGTCCTTATATTTAATATGTTTCCAAGCAAGTTAAACTATGTTTGAATGAATAAGTGACTTTTTGAAAGGTAAATATGCATTGTTTAACATCAAAATCAGCTTACAATATTTTATCATGAAGAAGTTAGGGCTTAAACAGGAATTGGAATTCTACTTTCTTTCTGTCAGTGATTCAGAAAGTTAACTAAATACTTGATGTTAAGATTGTATAACCTTAAGTAATCATCATAAGCAATCTTGGCCAGATTTGAGATTTGAATCACTGTTACAAAGTTAAAGAAAAGCGAGGGTAAAAATTCTTTTATAGTCAGTCAGTTAATCTCTGTCGGATTGACTTCATCAGTATTCCGACTTCATCAATACTCCGAAATCGATATTAAAAATTGCTTGAATTTACTTTGAAAATTACATGTATCTAGAAGAATGTAAGAACTCTTTACTCAATCGGAATTTTAATAGGGACCAAATAAGTGTACCCTTGTGTGAGCAGACCTATTTTTTGCAGTCACATGAAGCAGAATTTATTTTTTTTTAAAAACATGAAAAGCAGACGTCTCTGTCTGCTGTCTTCAATTCAACATATATAGATATACTGACAACGTTTTATCAATCAACGATATTCACTTTCATTCCTAAGTTAATTCGATATATCCCTTTGAACTCGAGACAAAAGACAGCACAGAAACTGAAAATGAAAAATGTGAAGACAATGATGAGTGATCGATCTAAAAAAAAATGCAAACGATAAAAATCTTTGGAGAGGGCATAAAACATTGTATGTTTTTTTTTTTTTACCAGAAAAAAAGTTGCAGTCTACAAACAAAAACGTCTGATAAACGTGATGACTTCAGCAATAGTTCAGCTAAACTAAGCCAAGCTATTGAAATGTACGTTGATGATACAAGGCTGTCAACATTCACTTTTTAAAGCCAACAGTGCGCAAATTTTATGGCTGCTACAATGCCGGTACATCAATCTATTGTTAAGCTTATCTTGCAAATTAGTAGGCCAATACTTTCAGCTATATAGTTAATACAATGACTCTTTCAGCTTATACATGTGTAGTATATTGTTGTGTCAGATGCTGACTGAAGTTTTTCATTCTAATTGTTTGGCTATCTTTAACACATCAAAATTTTAAAGCGTATTATATACATAATGCAAATATGTTCATACTACATATACAATGAATGAATAAAACTCATAACTGAAAAATCAATGACAAATAAATTTCACGAATAAAAATAAAATGATAATAATAAAAAAAAAGAAACTACAAACGTTATTTAATTTTTTTTTTCGACCTACGAAAGTGGAAATTGAAACACGGAAAGATTCTAATTCTTAGGTGGAAATATTTTTTTGAGTAAGAGATGTATTTTAGGACTATAAAAATTACTTTAAAAGCATACAACAAAAACCTTATGAAATATTATGGCAATTACAGAGAACAAAACAGAAAGAAAAATCTTATACCGTGCATTAAAGAATGCCAACCAGATAGAAAAACTTATACATGGTATATATAGACAACCAGACAGAAAAAACTTATACATGGTATATATAGACAACCAGACAGAAAAAAACTTATACATGGTATAAATAGACAACCAGACAGAAAAATCTTATACATGGTATATATAGACAACCAGACAGAAAAAACTTATACATGGTATATATAGACAACCAGACAGAAAAAACTTATACATGGTATATATAGACAACCAGACAGAAAAAACTTGTACATGGTATATATAGACAACCAGACAGAAAAACCTTAAACGGGCATGTAAACACACAGAAATCTTATCCTGGGCACACATAGAAAGCTAAACAGAATGAAAAATCTTATACATAGCACATTCTTAAAAATAGGTTTGCAGAGAGCAATAAATACTCTGAGTAAAAAGAACTAGTATTCAAAAACTATAATTCAATTTTTAATTTATTACTAGAACAAAATATAAACCTTAACTATTTCTCCAATAACTATTAAAACTACGCTGATACAAAGCACACTGATGTTTTACTTTATAAGAAGTTTCTAGCTCTTGGCATGTTCGACAAAAGCTTATATATAATAAAACTTATTTTATTTGTTTCTTAAATGAAAAGAGCAAAGTATATCGATTAAACTACATGTATGTGTGTAATAAACTAATAAATAAATCAATGTCTATTCATTTGTCTCTTTGTGAATAAAATAGTGATCTAAACCCCTTTTTACGAAAGAACTTAGACGCCCACGTGGCACAGTGGTCAGTGGTCAGACATGTAGAGTCGAAGAGTGAGGAGTTGATCTCCATATATATGTCGTCAGATAAATCCCACCGTGAAGACCAAATGAATACGGTTAAAACCGTACAAACCGAGGTCTCGTGTCGCAGTGGGTGTTACCATGAAAGATTCCTCTCTTATCAATCATTGATGGTCCTGAATCATTGATGGTCCTGAATGCCGAATATAGGTCTGAATATAGGTCTAAATATGCAGCCCTCCACGGAGTGGTAGCGTCTTCTTATCTTTGAAAAATTATCTTAAATCAACAACAACAACAGCAGCAACAAACAAGCATAATAATAAAGAATAATTATGCCATCATGCAGTAATCGACAGAATCATTTTAGGTAGATTTTGATAAGTTTTGATCTGAGCCGTTAGATGTACGGGGAAGCCTTCAAAGCGTTGGCTGAAATCATATTTTTCACAATTTACAACTCTTTTTTATCAATCCTTCCTAAATGTTTATAAACTCGTTGCTAATCAATGAGTCTAAAGTGTTAACTAACACTCGAAATATCACGATCAGGCACAATTAACAATAAATATTCATTAGTACTAAAAGTGAATGTGATGAGAATCGATTATTAATGAATTGTTGTTTGAAAGCTTTATGGATAGAACCCCAAACTTATAAAGAATTTATAAGTATTAAAAAGGTCTTCGAAAACCAAAGTCACTGGAAAGAAATCATTTTCTATGGCTTTCAAAAATATTTTTATAGCAGAAAAAGAAACTTAAAATGAAACATGGAGACAACGTACAGTATTCAAGACCAAGGTTCATAAAACAATACAAAATAGGAGTAGAGAAAATACGGACCTCCAAAACATCAGCGGTTATGGTGCCATGGAGGACTGAGCATCCCCTGCCGACCGGTTCCACCCGCCGTGCTCCTTGTCATGATCGGGAAAAATCCGTCGTCAATTCAGTATTTAAATAATGGATATAGTATGAAAATAATTGTGAAAACGTCTTTCAGCATTTGACTCAATGATAACTTGTATTTAAGGTCATTCTTTGCACTGACCCTAGAACTTACGAAATGATGACAGAATTTAAACGAGGATGCTGATATTCGTGTTTCATTAACTTGCATGTCAATAATTTACCTCGTTTTAGAAATGGTTCATACGTAGATCATGCTCTTGCGTATTGAATCAACTGAGACATATAAACTCCGTATACAGGTGATGAAGTATATTGTTGCATAAGTGATGTAAGTTGATTGTAAAGTTAAAGTCATCACGTTTATCATAGAGCTTGGTTGTTAGATTTCCATTAACGACTTTTCAATTGAATTTACAAATATGAAGCCGATGTGTCACTCTGTGGTATCTTTTATCTCAGGCCCACCGGGATATATCGTTGCGACATAAGAATGGAAATTACCATTGTTAATCGACAATACGTCGTCAATATATCTAAATGTCAGGTTGAAGGCCACCGCAATTTTTTTTCTTTTTTTCACGTACAAGATTTTGGACAAATTATGCTTCATATGAGTACAAAAATAGGTCTGCTAATAACGGGGCGCAATTGGTACCTATGGGAATTACATAGGATTGTTAGGAGACCTGGTCTCCAAAACCACAAATTGTCAATTAGAAACTCAAGCATCTTTTTGATGTCAACTTTAGAGTACTTGTTGTACAATGAGAATGTTTTTCAACAAAATAATTTTGCAGATGAACAATGACAAGGTAATTATATTTACGAGTAGTTCCATTTTTATTGAAAAAGCAGTTGTCAATGATTTCAAATAGCATGGATTTTAATTTATCTTGTGAAATGATTGTGTATAAAGTTTTTGCTTTTGGTAAAACCTAGTGATTTCAAATTTGTTGTTCATTACTCTTGAAGTTTCTCCTTCACTATTATTAATATCTTAGTGAGGAGTAAAGAAAGCGCCTTGGTTGAGCAATTACCGGAAGCCGCTTTGTATCTTTGATTGTAAGGATTTTTATAAAGTTTCGGAATCCAATATAGACAAAAATCATTTATCAGCATTGTATTTTTATACAATAAATTTCAGCAAAATGTCCCTTAGAATTGCTTAATGCAATATCAGTTGAAAACTACCATGGGAGAGTCCCTTGAAAAATATTACATGCTGCTGAAAATTGCATTGACAAGGTTAAAAAGCCGATCTTCCTTAGAATAAATTGTACTCTGACGTAACGTACTATCATCAATTGAAATGAAGCCATTACGAAACTGTCAATAACTGCCAACAGAACAAAAGGGCAACTCGGAAAAATAGACTTTACACAGAAACCAACCTTGACAAAGCCATACAAAATAACTATCGCAGATTTCTGCAGGTATATATTTAAAATTGAAAAGAAAATGAATTTGACAGTTAATTTTACTGTCCATGACCGATGTTAGAAATTGAGACTTTGAAGGAGTTTTCTCCCTTTTCCTTTACCTTCTACAATGTATGTTGTTGTTTTTTCCATTGTGAAACTCATTTAATAGCAAAAGGAATTGAAAATTTCGCCAGAGGGGAATATATATGATTGATTCTGAAATTTCCTGACTCAATTCTTTATCAATTCTGAAATTGCAGGAGAGTAGTGCTCAACCGGGGGAAGAGCGGGCCGGGATGCCTTTTCCCACTTTTTTCCAAACATATCTTTTTACTATTGAAAAAAAATATAACATTCATTAAAAAGGCCCACATTTTGTTACAGGATGGTCAAATTAGGGAAATCTAGTGATTATGAATTAAATTTGGTAATGAAAGAAGTTAATTTGGAACCCCCGAAGATTCCTCCCACCGATCGACCTCACACTCCCTTACGCACACACATGAGACAGGATTTTGACAATTTTCCTTTATTTATTGCTTGTCAGTTTTGTAAGGTTAAGTAAAACTTTTTTTCTCTGGCCGGGTCAAACAACGAAATGCTTGAGCCGAGCGTGTTGCATTGAAATATTATTATCTTTGATTTGAAGAGAGGTAACTCTTGTTTGTATTCTAGGATAAGCCAAATATTGCCATATTTGGAGAAAGGGAGAAAGTACACTTAACTCGACCTTTTCCACTCTCGGCAAATACATCAGGACACTAGTGCTCTTTCTTATGACTGCGCTATTAGATTTTCAACTTTTGCAATTGGTTATATGGTTTAACAAATAATTAGCACCAGACGATAGAAGTCAAGTGCAGAAACCAACATGCTGAAGGTCAGATAAGATAAAAACATAATTTAACTTTAATAAATCAGACGATAAATAACACAAAAATGTAGTCTATCTAATGCTAATTGGTTATGACGTCAGAGAGTCATCGTCTTCTTTATGAAATGCAAAATTTAAAAATATAATATGTTCAAACGGTATGTATTTGTTTTATATATATATATATATATATATATATATATATATATATAAAAATTAGTACAGTTTCAGAGAAATAAGATTTTATTGAAACCAGCCTTAGATACCAAAGCTTACTAGCATGAAATGAAATAGTGATTTGTTGTGTCTTGCGATGATAGCAAAAGCCTTTTACACTATGTATTATAGAATACATGTCAGAAATAAGAAAAACAAAAAATATCAAATAAGTATTAAAATCATGACAATTTCTCTAAATGCCTGGATATCTATAGTTTTTTAACCTAAAATATCTTTGTTGATCAATTTACAATTAGAAAATGCATTGCTGATATATTCCTTTTCGCTTTTTCTGCAAAAATTTTGGAGATTTGACAATTTCCCCTATATAATATGATTAATTTTAATCTTTTACTTCAAAGAGATACTGTGGATAAATTTAAATAACCTAGTGGATTCAGAGATACTTTAATGAGTATTTTTGATTGCTTAACTGCTAATTTTAATAACCTGAGGATCGGATTACCTAATTTTTATTTTTATTGCGACTGATAAATTCCCCTTTAAAAACATTACACATATCCAAATATTCCGTCATTAGCTAGCTGGATAAACGTAGGAAGATTGATCTAAGCCCACACTTATATAAGGTAAAAGGACAGGGTAAAGTTGTAAAAGAATACCGGTATAATATTAGTCAAGAGATTTCCTGATGCATTTTACATGAGAGCGTAGTTCTCATAATCCTGGAGTGGAAATCTGTAGCAAAACCAGAACCTGAATAGATGGAAAGAAAACCCCTGTCTTTATCGTATAACAGGTGTTAAAACAATCAATGAATCACTGCCAGCTATTCACTGTAATTGATTGAACTCTAATTATTAGAAAAAAAAGATGGTGGAACCGTTTGTTTACTCTCTCTTGAAATGTCAAGGTGTCGTTTGCTTAGATATTAATCAAACTTCCCTCTATTCAAGCCATTTATTGCGTAGCTACTTTTATCCTACGCTTTGTCAGTTTCTTTTATCTTTTAAAATTTTAGTGAATTATATTTTGTTGCAATTAATAATTATTACAAATATTGGAGAGAAATATATTCATGAAATTTTTAAATCACAAAACACTTTTCAAAAATACTAAAAGCCAAGAGAATTTTAAAATTTTCATTCCACTAACATTTTCCCCCCTTACAAAAACTCTATTTTTATTCTAACCCTTTTCCAAGCTCAGATCAAAATCATTTAAAGGGGCCGCGGGTTTACCAATTTATCATTTCAATTGAAGTCTGTTAATGGTCTTTGAGCAATAATCTCACTCACTGATATCCCCCGCCTCCCATATGATTATAATAGTCCATGTTTTGCTTTTGAGACACGACTAAAATAGGAGGTGCACAATGACATCATGAAATATAAAAAAAATCTGTGAAAGTATCATTAAATTTTATTTAGTGGTATAGAAATAATTGCGAATCAGAGATGGGTACCCTTCAATATTATAGAAAATATGGGCGTGCTCATGTTCTGGGAAACCCAAAATATGTATCCGAAAAAAAAGTAAAATAGGAGGTGCACAATGGCATTAAATAACAAAGATTCTGTGAAAGTGTCATTTTAACCCCCATTTGAAAATCGAGAGGGTTTATAATAATCCAGATGCCCGTCCGTCCGTCTGATACGCTTTGGGGTACCTAACTCTTATCCACAGCTCCTCTCATACCACTGAATGAAAAGTTACAGGTCAGCCAAAAAGTTCTTGACGCCATACGGAAGCGGATTCGAAAAGTCACCAAGTCTGCAAAAGCTCCCCCAGCAGAGCTCCACCGAGACAAGTGGTCTGGGAGAGACATTAACATCGGGATTCTCTTCACAGGAAAGCATACGTAGTACACAGAGCTACACAGGTGAGAGATCCGCCTGTGATGTAATTGTAGCTTCAGATCAATGTCGATCAGGCAGGGCTCCAAAAGTTTTCTCTCCAAGAGTTACCATGAAAGGTGAAAGCGACAAAAAACCATTAATTCACACGGATCAATCCACCTCAGATGAATTAAGAATGGGCAGGAGCATGCAGGCTCCAGCTGGTAGCGCTGCTACCGATAACTTCGACAAATTGTTTGAGAATCCACCAACCTCCCAAAATACATTTCGAGGACTTCATGTAGAGGATATTGACAAAAACTGGGACAGAAGAGGATCTGAAAAAAGTCACCATTCTTCCAGGAGGGAATCATTTCGAAATAAGGATCATGACACAAAATTTCTTGGCAAAAATTTGGAGTCCACATGGACAAAATGGTCTAAAGAAAGGAGAGCCTCTACGGAGAGAAAACTTTGTCCAACAGAGGACGAACCTCCAATAGAACGTTCAACGACCCCGGTTAAAAAAGCCTTATTAGAAAGCACTCAATTTGTGCACCCAGACCTAGAAAAATACCACATAACTGAAGAGGATAAGCATTATATTCAGAGACACCGCCAACAACGATATGCAACATATCATGTAATTGAAAAATCAAAAAAGGGTAAAAGACATCCCCACGAACCTGCAGAGATAATTCTGACGGAAAAACAATGGACGATTTTGTCTGAATTTTGGGAGCATCGGACATTCTCACGATCTCGATATGTGGCTATGTTTCTTGGATTTACGACGACAATATTAATGATTGCTAGCATATGTAGCAATTGGATTCAATACTCTCTCCTAGCGGGTAGGTAGCAGCTAACGGAATGTGATTGCGTAACAATTGAATTAATGGATTGCCCCTGTCGAGTAATTATTCCAAGTAATCAACTTTAGTCAATTATTCATTTTATTACCCCATCTTTCACTGTAACACGGTGAACATAATTTACTTACGTTGAATTCAGTCAAGACACCAAATTAGATTTAAAAATCAAATATTAATTTTACAGGTTCTCGCTTACTTTTATATCTTCTCTTACGAACTAAATGAAGAATCTCAAATAATAATGATTTTTTGGTATTCTTTAAACCTGATATCAATCAATCTTTAAAATACCATTATTAAAAAAAACTTCACAAACATTAACATGTTTGCGAAGTTATAATTTCGAGGGGCACTGAAGATAAGCTATAGATTATTACAAACCGAGAAATTTTAATTGCTTAAAGCCCAGCATATTGATAGTAAAACAAACAGTTTACAAGTTTACTTCGTTCAATTGCAAATCATCGATCGTAAAACATAAGCCTTAATTATTTTGATGACAGGGACTAAAAAATCTACAATAAGGAAGGGTGCATGAACTGTTCCACTTCGTGTCAGCGTCTTTTTCTTCAATGAATTTTTACTAAAAATACTTTTAAATGTGTGAAGCTATCAGATATATTTCATTTTGTTTTGTCTATTATTCTCTGAAACTTGTACTGACTATAATTTCAATAAGCAATGCATAATAAATGACATGCTTAATTTCACTATAAATTTTAGACTGATATTTCAAACTACATTAATTTTCCATCACGTTTAATATTTCCTGACATGATTTATCGACAAACCATTGTCAACCCTTACGCAGATTAAAACTAGATTAAGAACATTCCGATATTAATATGATGGCATCATTCATATCAACGACCAAAAAAGTTGCATGATACCTTTCAGGAATTCTAAGATAAGTAGCTATGTAATATGCTTGGAAAAACATATTACCTGATATGAATTCCTAAATTTTAGTTTATTTGTATAAGAAATAGTAATCGCAAGTGTGTCTAAAATTTGTTCGAGAATTTCGATTTTCTAGTAGCTCAAACTGGAAACCATTTTTTTTAACTGCTTTGGAATCTACAATGTCTTCGGTAAATAAAGTAAACTTTCTAAATATCTTTGCAATAATTAATTTATATGAAACAACAAGTAGTTTTCATATTCAAACCTGTTCATAATGTTTCAATAAAGTACTAATTTGTTGTCCCTCATTACATGTATCGAATACAGGTTTTAATTTGATGCCTTATAATGGCAATTTGTGGCGTCTCAATATGAGTGAAAATTTCTAGAAAGAGAAGTTTTAAAAACAAAACAATCATACATATTGTTTATGCACTATTCCATTTTTATATATAATAAATAGAATCTTGCACCACATGTACCAAAACAAAAAGGAAGAACACAATCTTTAATTAGTCTTTCTCTGGTTAACATTGAGTAAGTAACATACATGAATCATCCCTAAATCAATTCTTTCATAAAATAGTGAAAGGTTTTTATTTAAATTTGACATATTTTATTCCTTGTAGCCTTTTTAATAGGTTAATCATAAAATTTATCATTATAAAACGCCTTAGCTCTCCAAAGTCTTTTGTTGAAGTTGCTACATGCTTATTGTAACATTCAACATCTCAGCAAAACATAATTGATGTGCTTCTTTTTCTTTAATTTTGAAAAAAAAGATTTGAATAAACCTTGTTCTAAATCAACATTTTCGATAATTTTCTCCATTAGTTGAATGCATGACAGGTCTTTTCAATGTTTTTAATAACCAATAACTAAAAACACAGACTTGCATTTGTAACAAAACCTTTGATTTTTCTTTTGTCCATAATGCACGATTTTATGTTTGACCTTTCCTACTGAATGAATGAGCTATTAACATATTTGTATAAGCAATAATGAAATACCCATTTGCAAAATAGAGGCAAATGATGGACCATTATTGGACTGTAACAATTTGATTCATGGAACAAATGCATAAGATTGATAATCAACGTATTGTATGAACTTTATTATTCAGTTAATTTCATATGAAAAACCAATCATCGACATTGTTAATTATTTATATTAATCGATTTACGTTACGGCGTCCATACATTTAGTAACGTCTCAACAAGTAGATTATTCTTTAGTAGTAGCATCAACTTAATATAAAGAAATGCAAATACAGACAGAAAAACAAACCCAATTCATTGTCAATTATTATTAACCTTTTTACATCACAGATAATATCAAAGAAACAAAACTTTAAGAAGTTAGAATTGATTCTGTTCAGAATGAAGCTCGATGATTACTAGTGATTCTAAACCGTTTTATACATACACGCACGCACTGAATGAAAATACTAGTACCTACATGTAGTTGATAAAAGAAAATGTTGATACTGCTTTTACGCAAAGTTTACACAAGTGTGGAAAAATCCACAGTTTATGGATGACGTTTACTCAGGGTTTTAGATGACAGAAATAGAATGCTATCAAGTTCAATAAGTTAAGAATAAAATTTTTAAATGGGCAAAATAACAAAGTTATAACTCAATAACAATATAATACTTTTTATTTGAAGAAAATATTCAAGAACAAAATTAATTTATGTTGATGCAGAAGATTTTCCCCAATATTTGTCAGCAGATATCTATAGAGACTGGACACAATTGTTTCATATTTGGATATTTTACTAGAAAAATTAATTGCATATTCAGTAAAGCTTTATGATAAACGCGATGGCTTTAACTTTTCAGTCGTCAACTTCCCTTACTTGTCTTATGCGGCAATATACCTTCATCACTTGCATATGAGCTTTATATCTCTCAGTTTATTCGATACGCAAAACCGGTCAACAGAGTATGGTTACTCCTTCTAAGCACTTGACCCCCCTCTGAAATTTCCAGGTGTCCGTGTTCAATCTCCTACCAGACAAGCTCAACTGATTCAGGTGACCTTCTAAGTTTTTCATATTTTGGAGCCCTAGATCGTATACACATACACGTATACTTGCCAATGTACAGAAAGAGGAGGGTACAATATAAAGCTAATTCCCTTCTAACTAAGGGGTGTTAAGAAAGTTCGTTTCATGATGTAATAATTTCAACAATTTCAAAGTAGTGCTTAACTAAAGAGATGAATTATCAAGTCTGACAAAATCAAAAGGGTTTGCTGTAGATTTATAGCAATTCATTTCTAGCAGGAAATTATAGGATTTTTCTTCCATATGAAAATAAATTTAAGATCTTTTAAAGCACTCAAACGATAGAAATGCAAGTCATTTTGAGTGAAAATAAAGGATAATTTACTTTTGTTTCTTCATAGCTTATCTTGCGTCAGACAAGTTCATGTGCATAGGTATAAGAACGATAGATCACTTTTCCAAAGATAGGTTTGTCTTATTGAAATTTTTTAAAGATTTGATAATTTTTGCAAAGTGTTTGAAAAGGATGTTTTGACCTGTGTGCTTAATATATGACACAAAAAATGCGTCATCCTTAATTTTTCTGAACATACATAATCTGTTTAATACCTGCCCTCCCCTTATTGATTCAACAAAAGACAGTTAAAACCTTATCAGTAGCAAGAATGGACTCTGTAAACATGAAATATCACAATTTTAAAATATCTTCTCATCGTATTTTTTGTGAAAGGAACTTTCTTAACACCCTTTACATATGTATACTGTTGTTCATTCTGTCCGGGGGCTCTTTTCTACTGTATGCTGTCCCTCTTTCGTACGAAATGTGAAATTATCTGAAAATTGGAGTATATGTCATGAGAAGCAAACCATTAAGTTCAAACAATAAAAGATTTAAGACATTCAAGGCAAAATACATTCGAGTCCCATTTTTATTTCATCAGAGATAAAGTACCAGCCTCGGAGTACACCCATTTATTGGTTTTCAAAAGCATTGAAATTATATTTGAAATTTTAAAAAAATTATCACATATGTAAAATTTAAAAGTAAGGCATAAAAAATGTTCAATTATATTATCTCTCTAACCAAGATTAAATTTGAAACTAAAATTTACAGTTTCTAGTTTACATTATATTAATTATTAATGAATAGTTTTATATAAGTAGTTTACAACCATCCAAAAACTAAATGCAAAAACACAAATTGAGTATACATGAGACGGAAAAATTTAGTAAACGAAAGAAATTTTATGAAAAGGGAAAAGTAGTTTTTTTTTTTTAAGGGAATTGCAATAAGAAAAATGCATCAACTCGGTCACATACTCTATATTTTGTTATTTATTTAGGATTATATCGAGATTTTCAACACTCTCCATACCGAACTTGCCTGTAAAGCATCGTGGCACAAGAACTGCGAATTGTACTTTTATCTGTTTTGATGATCGTTTATCTCTATTTGTTGAGCGGTTTCATCAATTACATTGCCCTGGGACTTTTTAATGTATATTGAAGTAAGTGGTATCGATCGAAATGTCTCATACAAATCCACGACTTACTTATAAAGAAAACATGTTCAGCAGGTTGTTAGATGTTCCCATACATGTATTTTAAAAAATCATTCGGGTGAAACATATACGAGCTAGGATGTCCATTAAAATCCTTTTTGGTTATTCCTTACTTAAATACAGTTTTTCATCATGCAAAGAAAAGAAAAGGAAACTGTGCTTTAGAGAGAAAGAGAGAGGGAGACTTTCGAGACTGAAAACGAATTTAAACAAACAACTAATTTATAGTTTACATAACAATGTCGAAAATATAAATAAATAATATTTTTATCATTTATTTCAAGCTCTCTGATTGGCTCAAACTTGATCACATGATTAAGTATATAACAGCATAAAGACTTGAGTTACTATTTATAGAAACTGAAATGCATATCGACTTGACGTTGCTTAAAATAGGAATAATTTCAGTAAAAATAGTACTGATTTCACAATTTTAGCTAATACAGTGTATGACTTGATGTTTTTGAAATATATATATATTTATACTTCAACTTGTAATGATATTTTTTTAATATTATGTAATTGATGAAACGTTACAATGCCTTGAATTAGGAACTACTTTATATTAAAACATATAGGATATGTTTGTCAAAAGAATTAATTAAATAATCAAATAAATGAAGTATTTTGAATATGTAAGTCCTCTAAACTACTCCATCAATATAAACATATTGACATTAAACAGCTTAATTATTTCATTTTTATCTCTAAGTCTGTAAGTGTTAAAGAGAGAAAACTTTTGTCTTTTCTCCATTATTTTCAAATTTTGTTTTGTTAATCTTTGTAAGAAATAATATAACAAATGTAGCCCTTTAATTCGGTCAATCCATAGATATATCGACTTCACAGAAAAGCATATCGACCTCGCACTTCGTGCTCGGTCGATATGCTTTTCTGAGAAGTCGATATATCTATGGATTGACCTTATCAAAGGGCTATATTTATATAATAAAAGCTATATACAATGTAGTAGAAAATTTAAAAAAAAATTGCATTAAATAATCCTTGACATGAACATGTTATATAAAGCAATCAAGTCGTATACCAATCTCGATCAGAAATTCTACTTCAGATAACAACTTCATATCAAAGACAAACTGGGGAGATTTTAACGGATCTCCTGCGTAATTAATCATACAAGAAATACGTAAAAAGAAGGGTTTTCTTGCAGTGCTGGGTTGTCTATATGACAATGGCGCCTTTTGTGTAGAATCAGTTATGTAATCCTTCTAGGATTGGCTTCCTGAAAGCATTGAATTCACAACAAAAGGAAGAACTCTATTTCTCTAAATGAATTCATCTCAGAATTAATTTAATCTGTCCTACATATCTGTTTGACTGTAAAGACTCGTCCTTCCATGCTTTTTTTTAAATGAGGGAATCTTAAACTGTTTACTTTTTACTTAAGAGGAAGCATATCAAAAGAAAAAAATCGTGCAAAATTAGAAAATTTCATTATTGAGAAAAATGTGCATTTCTATAATTAAATCCTTGTCAATGGTAACTCTTTTTCAAACTATTGTATTCAAAAGAAAAATCTGTTTCCAACCAGAGCACAATTATTAAAAATTCCAAGGAACTTTTAGACAATTTGAAATCACAAAATTTACCAAAATCAACAGCTTAAAACTAACGACTTTTGAACTTTATACACAACCATTTCCCACCATAAGTTAAAGTTCAGCTTTTCGATATCATTGACAGCTGCTTTTTCAATACAAATGGAACTCGTAAATTCACTTACATAGTATTTTTTCATTTGCAAAATCATTCTTTTTTATCCTGATTGTACACACACAAGTATTCTCTAGCTGAAGTCGATATCAAAAAAATGCTTGAGTTTCTATTTGGCAATATCTATTTAGTTTTTGGAGACCAAGTCACCCACGATCGATTGGAATTCCCATGGGTACCAATTGCGCCCCGTTATAAGCAGACCTATTTTTGTATTCATATGAAGCAGAATTTGTGCAGAATCTTATGCATGAAAAGAAGAAAACACTTGCTGTGGCCTTCAACTCGACACTAGATATATCGACTACTCATTTAAGTTTAATAATGGTCATTTCCATTCTTATGTCGATACGATATATCGAGCTTGAGATGAAAGATACCACAGAGTCTGACACATCTGTTTCATATTTAAATATTTTACTTGAAAAGGCGTTAATGGTAACCTAACAACCAAGCTCTATGTATGGCACGCCAAATTCACAAAAATGAGCTAAACATAGATTCACAATTGATAAACTAGGTTTATCGACTGTAAACTATAGTTTACAAACTGTGAACTATTAAATAGTTAATAGATCGTTAAATATAGTTTTCATTTGTAAAACTATATTTAACGGTTGTTAACTATAGTTTACGAATGCTAATCTAAGTTTATCTGTCTGTAATAAAATGTTAACAATATATTTTATTGATAAACATAGATTCACGTCTGTAAACTATAATTTACAATCGTGAACTATAGTTAAGAGTTGTTAATCATAGTTTCACAAATCGCGAAACTATATTTATCAGATCGTTAACTAAAGTTAAGAGTTGTAAACCTATGGCACGCCAAATTCACAAAAATGAGATAAACCTAGTTTCACAATTGATAAACTAGGTTTATCGACTGTAAACTATAGTTAACGATTCGTTAAGTATAGTTAACGATTCGTTAAGTATAGTTTTCATCTGTAAAACTATATTTAACGGTCGTTAACTATAGTTTACGAATGCTAATCTAAGTTTATCTGTCTGAATAAAGCGTTAACAATAGATTTTGTTGATAAACATAGATTCACGATTGTAAACTATAGTTTACAATCGTAAACTATAGTTAAGAGCTGTTAATCATAGTTTCACAAATTGTGAAACTATATTTATCAGATCGTAAACTATAGTTAACGGTTTGTAAACTATAGTTTACAAATCGTGAAACTGTATTTATCAGATAATCTATGTTTTGCAATCGCAAATGATTGTTTTCGGTGTTAAGTATAGTTTACGATTGTGAAACATAGATTATCGCGTTAACTATGGTTTACAGATGTGAAATATAGATTAACGTTGTTAACTATAGTTTACGGTTTGTAAACTATAGTTTACAACCGATAAACCTAGTTTATCGATTGTGAAACTATGATTATCTCATTTTTGTGAATTTGGCGTGCCATATAAACCATAGTACAAATCGTGAAACTGTATTTATCAGATAATCTATGTTTTGCAGTCGCAAATGATTGTTTTCAGTGTTAAGTATAGTTAACGGTTCTGAAACATAGATTATCGCGTTAACTACGGTTTACAGATGTAAAATATAGATTAACTATAGTTTACAGCCGATAAACCTAGCTTATCGACAATTAAACTATGTTTAGCTAATTTTTGTGAATTTGGCGTGCCATATCTATGATAAACATGATGACTTTAACTTCTCTATCGTCAACTTCCCTTACTTATTCAGCAGTATACCTTCATCACCTACATACGGAGTTTATATATCTCAGTTGATTCGAATCTAAAGAGCATGATCTAATTATGAATAATTTCTAAAACGAGGTAAATTATTGACAAACAAGTTTATGAAACAAGAATATCAGCAGTCTCGTTTAAAGGCATCACTTCGTAAGTTCTATGGTCGATACAATGACCTTGTCAGCAAATACAAATTATTATTGAGTAAAATGTTTTGGAGGTCCGTGTTTGCTCTGCTCCTATTTTGTATTGTTAAATGGAGTTTTGAGCTTGAATACTGTTCGTTCTGATCATATATTTCATGGGAATACCAAATTTACATAGAGTTGCTCGATTTCAAGAACTGCGAGCCTAGGCTACAAATAGTTTGTCTTCCTCTGTATGCATGCTCAAGTTGTTCATTTAATTTGGAATGAGGATTAGATCTAGAAGGCCCATACGTCCATATAGAAATGTATCGTAATTCTCCTTCTCAAAAACTTCATGGCTACAAACTTAGAATCATTCCGCGTAATTTCTCTTCAATTCACTGCTGTTGGATAAGAACACAACTAGGGAATAAATTTTTTTCTTATAAATACATTCTAAAAAAACTTTCAAACTCAGAAACTCTGGTGATTCTACAATCTGTCAAAGCGATGTCATTTACAAGCATTATCACATATAATATAGATTATTTTCATCAAAACATGATCCTGTAGAATTGGCAACACCAAATAACTGCCAAGTTTTACACGTAAAGGAAAATGAAATTCTTTTGATCTTTTGAAATATTTTTCTCAAGAACTATTATATATGCAACAAATTATTCGAGGTTTATTGCACAGAACAATTTAAAAAACTTTTTTTTTAAATTTAATGGCTAAAAAAGCATACGATTGTGTGCTAGATTTCTATACATATACTTTCAGTTTTGTTGAAATATCCAATTACAGGGACGGGGTCACGGTTTTAAACGGCTAGATGTTTTCGTTTATACAAAAATATATGGAAAAAATGAAAGCATGCAAAGATTACATGGATTCAAGATTGTTGAATACATATGACCCCATGGATAGGATTATGGGGCACTGGCCTCCTGTTTAGCAATTATAGTTAATACATGTATACAGATGAGTGATAGTGTTAAAAATATGTGCTCTCATCAGCAATCATAGATGTTAGAATATAAAGTGAGGAATAGTTATTGCTATAAAATAATCGGAGAAAAGTTTCTTCTAAGTTGAAAAACAAGATATTGCTGAAGATCAAGTATGCCATAAAATTCAAAGACTGTGAGACGACATCAAAATAATCGACAAGTTTACGAAATTCAATAATACATGTATTCATACATGCACCTTGTATATAACTACAGTGTATATTATTGAACACCATATTAAGGTATTTACTGTAGTTATCTGTGACCTTGGCGACCCTTCGAACGTGTCGGACAGTGCCTGAGAAAGCTGTGCTTTACTACAAATAGTATATATTAAAGGATCTACTCGATGGCTGACCACTTCATACGGATACAGCATCCGGGATATGTTTTCCGCCAAGCGACCTTGCTCATCTCCGGAAACGAGTATTGTCGCGAAAAGCCCGTGCATGGAGCATGTAGAGTCATAGACTGAATATTGTTCATGCTGGTGTTTTCTTTGGTTGAATTTTTAGGTAAAAAAAGGAAAGATAACAGAATGTCAGTGGAACTTGAAAAAGTGATAGGTGATATCCGAGCGAAGAAAGGGGGATACAAAAGTTTCGATGGACCTTCACCTGAGGATAAAAAATCTGTGCAGGATGTTTTCACGGGGATTTTTAATTGGCTCCTTTGTCGTCGCAGAAGCGGCTCCGATGTCTCGGGGGAGGAGGGGGAGGGGGAGAGGGGCTCCCCTGAAAGAACTCTGCGGACGCTGGAGGGGGTGGTGGCACCCGTGGCCCTCTCTATGTTCAGCGTTTTGCTTTTTCTCAGGATAGGTATGAGATTTTTTTTTATATCTAGCAGAGAGGAAAATATTTTTTTTTTATCAAATATGAATTAGTACTTATATCAGAAGTTACATAGTATATGCAACTATGCATGTATGTTAAATTGTTAATAATTTAAGATACTTATAGAATTCATATGATGACATGAGTACTTAATTCTGGGAACAAAAAAGAACTCTCGGTCACTTTAAAGGTTACTCTTTTTCTATGTAGATTTTAAACCCCAAAGTTAGGTGTGCATGGAGTCAGGAATTTGAATACCGAGTTCAGCGTTGTTTATTCAGCTGAACAGTATGCCCATGTATAGTTAGCATAATTACATACAGTAATGAAACTAAATATGATTCAAAACCTCGCGTTTTACATGTTTTTCATTAAATTTTTTCAAAAACTGGCTCCCTTGTACAAGTTTATTACATCATGTTTACTCGTGTAAAATATTAATAATGATAATTTACTGATTTGGACCGGTTAAAACCGAATGCTAGAAGATTTACTATGAGATAAAGAGTAGGTTTATATTAAGTGATATGGTTGGTTACTTTGCGTACAATCATCTATATTTCGAGAGAGAGAAAATGGACTGTTTTAGACCCGTAAGCAAATTATTATTGATTTTTCACTTATACGCCAAAGTTAGATTCTGACAATTACTTTGATCATTAACAAATCAACAAACAAACTTACAAACAAATAAGAACAAACGTAAAAACATACAAAAAAGAAACAGATCTCGATCTCATCATCAGTCGTACGACACTGGTCAGTCTGTGTGGGGAATTTAAAAAAAAATTAAGAAAAAAATGAAGAGAGAGGGAATTCGTGAACAATGTTCGTCGGCGTCTAAAGCTTTAACTGTGGTGTGGGATTAAATGGAGCCTAAGAATCTTTAAATAACACTCTCTGAATAAATAAATGTTCGTTGAGTGGTTCAACTCGTTTTCCAGTTTTCTGATCCGAAAAATTGTTCGCAGTTCAACGAACTGCTTGTCCTTGAACAGATAACAGATGTTAGTGTGAATTAATTTTGTACATATTTTTCATATCTAAATATCATTAATGTAAGCTTTGTGAACCGCTTGCTTTATTTGTAACAAAATATACAAGCTATTTTATTTTTAAAAAAATTACCAAAATAACACCGAGGAAAATATTCTGACGGGAAATATACTTCCATCAGCCAGCTCTGTATTTAGGACGAATCATATGACTTCCGTGTCACGTGAGAACACAAAAGATAGAAATTGGGAGAAAACCAGCTGATTCGTATGGAGTAAAACGAAATGCTTCTATTTAAAGCCTCAAGGCTATAGAGTTATGTCACAGTCATACTCTATTAATGGAGAAGTGTTAACATCAGAAAAAATGGAGGAGAGGTCACCGCTCTTACCGAGTTCTTCTTACTCTTACTCGAGCTCTTCGGATCGTGAGCACGGTGATGAAGTGTGGGCGCTTAGTCGTAGCCTAAGTAGGAATGATGCCGTGGGCCCAAAAATACAGCCGCGGGTCACGACTCGAACCCTTGGGCTCTTTGCGGGTGTATTTTGCCCTGTGGCCTTGTCAATGTTTAGTACATTTCTGTTCCTGAGATCAGGTAACCGGCATCATGAAGAATTTTATTTGTAAATTGATATTTCATTTAAATGAACGATTGAAGATTAAATCAATATTACAGAGATAAAAAATGCCCCAAGGAATGGATTTAAAGATTGACCTAGTTTTTGGTCAGATTGAGGAAGTTTACAGTTGGTAAATTCCTACTAAATCCCAGTATGTAAAACTGGAGATACACCATGTACAGTACTTGTGTGGGATTCAAAATACATTAGGCCTAGTGGTTTCAGATTGACTTTACACTTCGTGGACAGTATATATTCTTTTTACGACTTTAGAGAAATGGAAAATCATGCATTTCTCTAAAGAGAATAACTTTGCAGTTGATATTAAGGGAAATATTGAACATGTACTGATCATGTTTATTAATTGTTTTGCAGGTTTTGTTGTTGGCCAAGCAGGGATTCTAGAAGCAGTGTTACAGCTCGTTTTAGCTTATTTTATATTAGTAATGACAGTGCTGTCAATCAGTGCCATATCAACCAATGGAGCATTAGAAGGAGGCGGGGCTTACTGTATCCTTTTGATTTCATTTCTAATTGTAAAAGATCCTAAGATCACATAATTTTTTTTCAATACATGCATTAAATTTGGTTAGAAAATATAAAAAATCAAAATGTTTTGAATGTATTTACATCAACTTGTAATTTTTTTTTAATATATTCGATCAGTGCATACTATTTATGCAAGATATATTACTGTATTCAGTGGCGGCTCACACAAATTAGTCCGACCAAAATAGTTCCATCATGATAAGTAGATACAACATTATTGTTCATGATAAGAGTAAAGTTGTGTATGTCATACGTTAAAGAAATCAAAAATAACGTCAAAATATTATTAGAAAGTCACTTTCCCCCCGAAATGCAAATAAAAAATATCAATATTCCTACGCTCGCTCCCTCCTCAGCCTTTTTTTTTCTTTACATGTTTGATAACAGAGAATATTTAGGTCATTCTTCGATTCATATCTTTTCACCGATGAATTGATAATACTATATCAACAATTGTATTAAGTACATGTTTATAGTCTGTTAATTATCATACAATTTCTTCTTAAAGAAAAAATTAATCATTCTGTGTGTGTGTATTATTAAATGACGGAATTTTCAATCCCTGGCCGGATTCTGCTCGTGTGTACACTTTGTAAACTATAGGGTATGTGTGGCAAAACGAGAACTGGGTTGGAGATTCGGGTTCGTGTTGAAGTTCAGCATACCATTTTATATAGAACTTGAATAATGTAAGTAATTTCTGCAACGAATACATTAGTATATTTCAGTAATTTTCAAAACAAAAAAGGTTTTCAGTTTAGAATTTTCCGACCCGGTCCTGATTTTCCTAACCCGGCCATTTTAAACACAAGTTGTTGCAGATGCAAATGTTAGAACAAACTATATATATAGTTCAACAGGAATTGTATAATTTTTATTAATCAGAATCGTATTCATATGATCTTATTAAGAAAAGAAAAGTTTTGTCTGCCATCGTAACTTCTCGGCAAAACAAAACGTTTTTTACCCGAGCTCGCTGGATGCGTTTGACAGCTCCATCGCACGTGTGTAGACCTGCAAGGCTAAAGTTGGTCTTGCGGACACAGGTACATGTAGGCCTATGTGTACTGTTTTTTAGGAGACTGGGTGACCGTAATGCTATGGACTCACGAAATTTACAACTGTTCCATAATTAGACAGTGCAGTTTTTTTTTATTAACGTCATTATCATACATGCCAACTTTCCCGATTTAGGCGGGATCCTCCCGATTTTACCCATTCATCCCGCCTTCCCGATCGGGAAAGCAAAATTGCCCTTATTTCCCGATTTGAAAAAAAAATCACCAAAATTTCCGATTTTAAAAGTTTCCCTACCGCTGAATTTTGACAATCGGGATAACAATGTCAGACTTGTTTATTCAATGCACACAGATAAGTTTCATTGTTTATTTAACAAGATGTTAATTAGGCCTAGACACAGGAAATCACTTCACGCTTGAACGCAGGCAGTTGTCCACTGGTGCAAGAAGCTTATAGCTTGGGGCAATTAGGGGATTATCTTGTTAGTTTTAAAGGGTATGCAAGGTGAAACACATAGATTAACAAGATAGTTGTTTGTCATTTTATTAAAAATATAAATTAAAGACAATAAAATGCAAATCGAACAATAAAAACAGAATCCAAAGAGATCGTTTTTTGAAAACGAAAGTAGAGAACTAATAAAGCATAGCTGCTGATTTTATCTACCTATAATGAAAAATATTGTAAAGTTTGCCAGTTAAAATATTATTAAAAAATTAAGATGAAACAATCAAGTGTATGTCAATAAGAATTTCTTTTCCCTCCCTTCTCCCAAAAGTAATATATGTTAGGTAGATCTTAAGTGCATGACTTAAGGAAATACCCACATGGCACCATCAAGCCTGACAAATTTCATGACTGTAAAAAAAAAAATAATTCTGTTTTGGATAGGTGGTAGAAATTTCTGTAAATTTAATATCTTATTAGAATTTCTAATTAATTGAAATATAAATAAAAAATGTTTCTAGAAACAGGAATTTACAGTATCAATACCTCATTTATTTTTAGCCTTTGAAAAAAATGATTTTAAAGTTGTACAATTTTCAATTTTTCACTAAATTCTGTCCTGGTAGAAAAAAAGTTGTTTATATATGTAACTAAATACCCCTTCTTTAGTGAGAGAGGCACCAGTATTTTAGCAAAAATATTTCAATTTTGGAAAGAAAAACATTTTTTGTGGTGTAAATTAATCCTTGAGTTTTATTGATAAGTGATATCAATATTATAAATAAAAAAAAATTTCATAATCATTTAATTTCACGACAAAATGTCGCGAATTTAAAGCTTTGAAAATTGTCGTCACGCGCTAAATCCCCCATGGGAATTTTCAAAAGTTGGCATGTATGCATTATAAACACTGTTAAACATATTAAATCTAAAAGTCGAATATCTTTGGATATGGGGTAACCCATATCTATTCTTGTTTACAACTTGGAGTACATGTAGCTTTCTAGATTAAGTACATGTACTGTAAACCAACTTTTATTCGGTGGGAGAAATATTCGCGAGTTTTGCGACCTACTTTACGTCACAACTATTAATCGATGCAAACTATTTATTTTGCTTTGTTTTTAAAGAAAATGTTTCCTTATTCGTGAAAATAAATAGTTGCGGATTGATTTCAAACTGACAAATTGCAAATAAAAGATGACACAAATAATAGTTGGTCTACAGTATTTACTGGACAGAGCTGATTTTTCCATTTGAAGTACATGTATAGTGTAAGTGACACATCATTGTATCTAATACATTCAACTCCAGACTCAACAGAAAAGCCAGTTTTATCGAAACTTGCATTCCTATACATGTATGATTGGAGTTCTAATTTGTTTATAAATAAAGGGAGATGTAAATATTATTACAAATTCAAATTGGGTACAAGTCAACTTAAAATACATGTAAATGAAATTGTTGTGAGATAAAATTAATTCAGCACATTAGCAAACCTATTCCTTATCCTAATACAGATATGATAAGCCGGGCTTTGGGGCCAGAATTTGGAGGAAGTATTGGTTTTCTGTTCTTTGTGGCCAATGTTTTAGCTGTGGGTCTCTATGTCACTGGCTTTGTGGAAGCCATGATTGAGAATTTTGGACCAGGAGGTAATTTTTCCCGATCATAGTTTACATTCAGTAGCTTTGTATTTGTGTGTGCACAATTCTCACATAAGTGTTATTTTAATTCATTAATCACTCATTTGAGAAAGTCTTTCTGTATTAATTCAATACTTTTATAAACATTATCTTTAAGTTAACTACTGATGTAAAATTCAGTACAATACAAGAGACTTTTGCTTACATTCACAACTCTACCCTTGGTATTTATTAAGTAATTAAAACATTTTGTTATGTTTTTGCTCTCCTAAGTGTCATATTGTCATATTTATTGCAGAAGACAAATTACTGAAATAATTCTCTGATAACACAAAAAAAAGTAAACCAAATACTGTATTAGTGGAAATTTTAGTGAGACACAAATTTTGCGATTTGTCCTTAGAAACTGGTATTTTATATTTAGTGAGATGCAATTTTAGCGATTTTAAAATGCTCTATTAAGAACCTATCACAAATAAAACTCAATTAATTTTTTTAAGCGATATTCAATTTTAGCGATCTAATAAAAATCTCTTATAATGCCAAAATTAAATCCTGGCAAAATATCCTGCTTATGCTTTTAAATTTTTGTTCATATTCAACAGGGACCATGGTAGACCAGCCATTTTTGAAGGGAGACCATGATTTCTGGTACAAGTACTTATACTGTACAATCGTCCTGTTTGTGTGTCTCGGTATCTGTATTGTTGGAGGTGCCATGTTTGCCAAAACCTCACTCTTAATATTTATGGTAGGTACATGTACATCATAATTAAAATGATTATGTAAAACTAGTCCAGGGTTTGTTTTTGAAGTATAAAATTTGGCACATTCATCACTTGTCTTTAAAGGATACAGAATATAAATTGCATTGTCTTTTTTCATTTTTTAAATCTCCAAACTCTAGGCACAATTATACTTCAGAAATATATTTCCTGTCTGAATTAGATTTTTCCTTCCTTTGTTATGAGAAGTGAAACGGAAACAGGAAATTCTTGTCTTTTAAACTAATGAAAACATCTATTTTCTGCTTGCATACATGTATTAAATGTGTACTACTGCAAGCTCATATACCCAAAGTTTTCTCTGTGTATAATAGATTACTAGATCTAGCATGTTTTTGAAGTACATGTACCTACAAGTACTTGCACTTGAAGACCAATTATAGCTCTGAACAAAATTTTTTTTTACCGAATTGAATAATACTTTGTTTAAAGATGGTAATAAATATGAGATACACTTAAACATGTATGGAAATTGTATGCTTAATAAACACTTTAATTGGATTTTGAAATAAAACTGAAAAAAAAGATAATAAACAAATTATATCAATGCACAAATATATGATACATGTAATTTTTAGATTTGGAAATGTCTCCCTCAAAGGATCTATAAATCAATTAAGACAGCATTTAACATCAACCCTGATGCAAATTTTGCACAGGATTAACTTACCCACAAACAAACACACACACAACTGCATTACTACATGTATGATAATAAAATTTCTACATGATGTTTATATATTGTAGATTGTTGTGATATGTCTTCTCTCTGTGATTGTAAGTGTTTTTGCCAAAAATTCTACCACCCCCATAGAGTACGCACAACAAGCAAAGCATCCTCATGAAAGGAGAAACATATCCCAGTTCTGTTACGAAGTCAACGCCACTGGCTACGTACAAGATTCAGCAAACTACACAGGGCTCAGGGCAGCTACATTCCATGATAATACATTTTGTAAGTTTATAAATTCTCTTTCTTTTTATGATACATGAATATCATCAATTTGAGAAATCAAGTCTTCAAGAGAAGATATAATTCTAGCTTCTAGTTGAAATTGTTTGTCTTGATTTGAAAGTTTTAATTCATAAATTATAGAATTAAATTTTTAAAAGATTAATTCAGCATGGAATTCTTTGACTTTTTCAGCACATTATGAGAAGGACTACACTTCTAAGGACATGATGACCTTTGCGTCTGTGTTCGCCATTTTGTTCAGCAGTGTGACAGGAATTCTAAATGGTGCAAATATGTCTGGTCAGTAGTCATCAACAAAATATGTGATAAAAAATCAGCTAACTCTTTGCATTTGTGCATTTTAATGCATTTGGCTGTTGAATGTATGAAAAAATTACAGATGATATCATTTTTATTTGAAGGTTAAATATGATATAATCTGTAATGTATACATGTATATTCTCTTTTTTTCTAAAGGAGAACTAAAAGATCCCAGTAAAGCCATTCCTAAGGGTACACTTTATGCTGTGATGTTCACTTTCACAACTTACTTCATTGAAATCATTCTGGTTGGAGGATCATGTGATAGGTAAATATCTATATCATTACAATGTACTTTTAATAGTGAGTAATATTGTAGGAGAGAAATATTAATAAAACATTTTCAGATCACTGGATATTTGCTGTAACCATGTTTTATTCTAATTTTTCTCGGCTCATCTAGTCTACACTAAACTAGTTTTCAAAATGATTTTCCCAATTTAATTTTGGTTTCACTTAACTTTTACTAGAAACAAAAGTAGATGGCAATAAAATACTTTTTTTTTTAGTTTGTGATTTTGATTTTAAGAGAAAATGTCATGGTTAACAAAGTTAACATGTAAATTGAAATAGAAAACATAGCTCTTAGTCTCTTTTGATATTAACTTAGTATTGGTTTTGCCATAGGCATTAAAAATAACATTCATCAAGAATGGAGCAGATCATCAGCAATTAAAGTGTTGCCATATGACTTCTAAAAACAGATCTTTCGAATGGTTATTTTTAGAAAATGACTGGTTTGATTTTGATAGAATTTATTTGAGAACACACAATACATTATTCTGTAAATCCAAAGTGATAAGATGTCATGGTGCAACTTTCGTCTTTCTCTATTATTTGTACAAACCAGTAGAGCTACAGTCCTAACAGAGACTTTTTGTTATTTTTTTCCCTTCTTCTTTAGGTGTCTTCTGCTGAACAACTATATTTTCCTACAAGAGATCAACCTATGGAAGCCGTTTGTTCTGATAGGGATATTTGCCGCCACATTATCGGCTGCCCTGGGTAACCTGATTGGAGCCTCCAGGATTCTTCAGGCCCTGGCTAATGACCATTTGTTCTGTGGGTTCTATTTCTGCTTTGTTCTGAAATAAAATGAATCCATCTTGGCAAATACACAATCCTGTCGCATTCGTCCACTTCTACTTGTAGTCTTTTTGTATATCGTCCTTTTCAGGGTTTGTTCTGAATCCAGCATCTATCACCACAAAGTCAGGAAATCCTTATGCTGCAGTTCTTATATCATGGTTTCTAGTACAAGTAAGTATTAACACAGAGATTACAAGAAGAAAACTAGTGCAAGGAAATTGTGATAAAATTGAATGAATTTTTTTTTTAAAGTCTTTAATATGATTCCTTTAATGAAACCAAGTTATATTTGCAAGAAAGTAATATCCATGAGTTTCAGGACCTTCTTTCACTTATGTTTTCTCCTCGACCTTTCATTTTATTGTTTATCTAAGTAGAATTTTTCCTCAGCCAAGAAAGTTTTTATTGCAGATAGATTTCAAACAGACAAAATGCTAAAAATGTTTTTTTCCCTTCAGAATAATAGTTTAACTAAGTTAGTTTTTTAAAAAGTCTTTTTTTTTCTTTTCTAGTTGGTACTGCTAGTTGGTTCTTTGAATGCAATAGCCCCTGCCACCTCTGTGTTCTTTCTGATGTCCTATGCCTCAGTGAACTTGGCTTGTCTGGCCCTGGAGCTAGCTTCTGCACCTAACTTTAGGTAAGGGTACTAGTACTCCTGAGCAGAGTAGTTCCAGCTGTTTTCTTTTCTCTCATTATACTTTTGTGTCACAAGGGCCTGTGGCACACTATGTTTGATTTTTTTTTACATAAGCAAAAGAATACAAATAGTGATTATGAAAAAATTAAAACATGATGTGTTATGTGCCTAGCATGTTGCTTGATAATCATAATTTCCTTCTAACACAAGTTTGGTATAAAGAAAAGGGAAATGACTGATAATTGATTCATCTCCAAATAGCAAACTTTCATTCATACATGGTCTGACTGAGTCATAACTTTGTAAGAGAGATATTGTTAGCTCATACTTCACAGGATCAAATGCTTGGTTTGGGGGATAGATAACAAATATGAAAGTTTCTTTTAGTATTAAATAAAGAAAGCATTTGGTTTATCTTTATTTGTTGATATTTTCAGACCCACCTTTAAATACTTCACTTGGTACACCTGTACGCTGGGTCTGATAGGGTGTATACTGATGTGTTTCCTGATTAGCCCTATCTACACCTCGGCGGCCATTATCGTGATGCTGGTGCTGGCCATTATCCTTCACTTCCGGTCACTGCCCACACAATGGGGCTCCATCAGCCAGGCTCTGATCTTCCACCAGGTGAGAACATACCAAATATATCTATATTAATATTGGTAGGTCATTGACAAGTTTTTTTTAACCAATCAAATGTTCCAATGAATATCCAGGTCAGGATTTTATCAATCAGTTCTTCTTTTACTCATAAAGATTAAAATCATTTCCAATTTTAAGATATGGCACATACTAATTACAGAAGTTAGATTTTTACCAATTTGGAGAAATATAAACTGTGAATTGTTATATATGTAGGTGAGAAAATACCTGTTGATGCTGGATTCAAGGAAGGCCCATGTCAAGTACTGGCGTCCTCAGATCTTGTTAATGGTGGCTAATCCACGGCAGTGTTCAGAACTTATCCACTTCATTAATGACATCAAGAAAGGTGGACTGTATGTGATAGGTCATGTCAAACTAGGATCCCTGGACTCATATACTAAAGATCCAGTTGTGGAGGAAAATTCAAAATGGATGGGACTGATAGATTATCTTAAAGTGAAGGCATTTGTAGAGGTTACCATGGCCAATACTGTTTCAGAGGGTCTTCAGCACCTATTGAGGTTGTCAGGGATGGGAGGGATGAAGCCTAACACCGTTTGTTTCGGGTTTCTGGATGATGCTAGACCTAAAGATATGCTGAGTGTTGAAAATGCAGGAAGGAAGCGACGCTTTTTTACTCGTTTGGAAAGTGGAAAAAAGGAGAGCATTGATAACCTGTTCATGAATGTAAGAGGGGAGGGGGATCCAAGAAACGTATCTTCTTTAGAGTATGTCAAACTTATTTCTGATTCATTAAAAATGCAGAAGAACGTGTGTTTATGCAGACATTTTGATCAGTTAAGTAAGCAGTCTGTTGTAAATTCCAAAAAGCCACTGTTCATTGATGTTTGGCCAGTAAATCTTTTCCGCCCCGACACCGCCAATTTCTTTGACAATACCTGCCTGTTTATGCTCCAGCTGGCCTGTATTCTAACCATGGTGCCAGGCTGGAAATCCAAAACAAGCCTACGAGTTTTCTTGTGTTTAAATGCACAGACAGATAACACCCTCCAAAAGCAACAGAAGCTAGACTGCTTTCTTCAGCAACTCAGGATCAAAGCTTCAGTGAAAATAGTCACATGGGACCACCTGGTGCAGCATCTACCTGTTATGTCAGGTAACAGCAATATAAAACTGAACCAGATGGAGAAATTCCACCCAGTGCCTGCGGAGTTCATCAGTGCAATAAACCAAATGATGATTTCTTACTCCAGTACTACTGCAGTAAGTTTTTTATACCTCCCCATTCCTCCGGCTGAATCCAGAGACAATGAAACCTATCTAAACAGCCTGAAATTGTTGTCAGAAAATCTCCCTCCCAGCGTGTTTGTACATGGGTTACATCCTGTTACTTCTACCACTCTGTGATGGTTCATCATTCAGATAATAAAATATATTAATTAATTAAACTAAGGAATTAATTTTGTCATCATTTTCATGTAGATTCATCTTATTACTGATAAAACTTCATCTTTATGAAACTTTTGTGTACTGCTGTTAGTGAGAAAGTACTTTTCAACTGGAAACAACATTCCACTGTATTTGTATTGTTTTATTTTAAAACTGACAACATGGCTGTGATATTTACATGTATGTAGAAGTTAATGATCAGTAAGGTTTCATTATAGCAACATTAGTGCAATGACAATATATGTATGTGTACAATATAGAAGGAGTTTGTGTCATTAAACAAGAGAGGAATCATTTCTTGTTGGTATAGTACTTACAAATAAAAGTCATATGTAAAGAAATACCTGCCTTTTATATTGTGTGTTTTATGCTGATTTTTGTGTATTAAATGTTTTGCTCCCTAGTTTACTACAGTATTTGTTCATGTATGTTATTGTCGTTACAATGTTTATGTGTGAACAATTGAGCAAACAATAAATTTTTCAATAAAATAATGAAATCAACTGTATATTTGGAAATTATATCAAAACAATTTTGTCTTTCACTCAAGTATTTTAAATAAGTGCCAACCCACTAACCAGTAACCTAAAAGTTAGCAACCTAAAAATAAATGTATTTTTAATCTTTCAATATTTCTTGGCAATGATTTTAAAATTGTAGATATAATGCACAAGCCTATGTGTCAATGACTCTTCTCTCACAAAAAAAAAATCACCCCCCCTTCTTTCCTCATCCTTGGAAAATTATCATTCAATTTTACGGTGAAAGAAGTATATCTTTCGAGGACAGTAAGATATTATTAAAATCAGACCCCTTACAACCCCCCCAAAAAATTATTAAATATATGTATTGGTGGTTTTGAGATTATTATTTTTATTCAAGAGTTCTGCGGGAACATCGCATGAGTTTCGTACATTTTGACGTCATAATGCACTTTACGTCACAATGCATTGTTGTAAGTAGTAGATCGCTACTGAAAATATCAACAAAATCCCTTGCTGATATTTGGAATGGTTTGATTGTAAATTTCGGACCACTGGCAGTAATACAGAGAGAACTATAAACGTATAATTGAATGTAAGTACAATTTTGCAATTAAAGTGCATGATTGCTTGTTGTTTTAGTGATTTCGGAGAGCCATGATGCCACAATTTATATTAATTTTGACAAAACAAGGTCTGTCGTAGAGATAAAGATACATTTATTATAGTATTCGATTGTTGAATATAATTCGTTTGTCTTTGACAATCTGTTTGTTTTTTTTAAGCACTCGCACAATGCCGTTTCCTGGATTTTCCCTCATACTAATGGGAGCTATGGAGCTCAGGAAATGGTTGGAAAACAGAGAAAAGAAAAGTAATTGTTTTAATTAGAATACTAACTACATGTAAAGTGTTACCAAATAAGCCGTGCAAACATTTCATAGATAATGCTTATTTAAACTATCTCATAAAAAACCTTTTTATTTATTTTGATTAATAGATTTGAATTTTATTTTGCTTATCTAGATGCTAGACGTCCACAGAGGGTCATAATACGCCCAGACGACTTAGGCACAGACGTTGACACAGGAGTTAGCGAAAATGTCCTTGATAGCTTTATCATTTAATTTCTATAAAATACTTAGTTCTGATTGGTTTAAAAATTCCTTTGATACCTGCATCAATAAAATCTAGAGTTCGTTTGCACTAAGCAGCCGGAACTACTTTGGCAGTCTCTACATTTATATTTCCCGCTTCCAGGCTACTTCTTGAAGGACTAATATTAAATACTTTTACTTTATAAATATTTTCCTGAATTTCGAAATCTGTCCGTTACGTTCCTGACTTATCTTCTACTTTCGTTTCTTTTTGAATTATCCCCCTTTGCAAAACAAATCAAATCGTCTGCATAACGACAATACAGTTTTGGGAAAGAAGGAAAGAAATCGGCATATTTTTGTCAAATGTTTGGATTTGAGATATCTGGTATGAACAATAGA
>PRKT01000026.1:336693-387966 GCA_003671525.1 Saccostrea glomerata
GGTGCGAGGCTCCAAAGTGCATGTGTACTCTAATAAGTTGAAATACGTGCCAAGTAAAAAAAAATATTTTTAGGGCTATGTGAATATGAAGCGCAATAAAATATAGCCCCAATTGAACTGTTCCTTGGTACATGCATCTGTTTTTATTGACCTTCCCCATTCGGCGCATGAATAGCATTAAAAAAACATCCTTGTCCCCTGAAAAATGCAAATATTAAGGTGTCGTTCCAGATTTGTTTCTTCACATTCCTAGGTATTTGTTTTTAACATAGAGATGAGAAAGGTGATACAGTTTTATTGTACTTTATAAAGGTAAAACCCTATACTCGTGAAAAAAGGACGTGTTTGAGATTTTTCAGCTGTTCTGAGGTTGAAGGTCTAGACTATAGCGGATGACCCCGAGGGACTTCAAAGATGGACCATTATAAGGCTGTTATGATTATGTGGCTCATTATCAGTGTCGCCTTAAGGAACGCGTGACACCAGGGCAGTCGTTGATTGGTCCTTTTTCATAATACTCCCAAAACTTTACTAATAGCGAATATATCAAGACAGTCGGATTTATAAAAAGATATTACTGATATAAAATTATATGCCTTTTATTACCCCCCCCCCCCCTTTGACCTATCTGTAATATATGTTTGAATTATCTTTTCTATCGGATTTCCTGTGTTCTAAACGAAAAAGGGTTTTGAATAATATTTAAGTATTTATAAAACAGGACATCCCTATTTATAAATCTTTTTTTTTTGTGAGTTCTATTTTTAAGTTCCAATTGATACATAAATTAGAAATACTGCAGCATAAAACAATTTCAGCGCGTATTTTAGAATCTTAAAAAGATAATTAAATACCGATAATTACACTTAAACTTACATAGAATAGTTTTTATACTATCTATGATGAGAAATACTTTCCAAAGTCAACTGGTATCAAAAGTCCTGATATAAGGTTCTAAGTCAGTCAAAATACGAACCCTTGATAGGTTATATTTCCTTACATGGTCACTTTAAAGTCCATAGAGTAAATGAAATGTTGACTTGAAACAAGGTTCTTGAAATCTCTGTAATATCAACTTATTTGTTATTAGATTGTCTTAAAAATTGTTTAAAAATTGATCAATTAGGCCACATAAATGGGGGGGGGGGGGGGTATAACACTTTTTAATAAGAAAAGACGATGATAGAAATGCAGAAGCCGTCTCGTTTGTTATACAGTTTAGTTGTATAAATTGGTCTTTATCGTCTTAAGTCAGCAAAACATTGAAACAAATTAGCGGATTAAGAATCGAAAAACAGGTCGGCAAAATGGAGCATAATTAGTGCCCATCGATATTCCAAACGACTGTTGAAGAGCTGATCTCCAAAGACTACTAATTAGATGTTTTTAAACTCTAAGCACTTTTATGTGTAGGGTCGGAGTGATTTTTTTGTAGGTGGCCTTTAAATTTCATTGAAGAAACAGTTGTCAGCCTCGTAATTTACCTGGAGTAATGGTTGGACACAGCATCGCTTTTGAAGCAGGGGTACTAGGCAGAGAAATAATTTTTAACTTACCTAAATAAAAGACAAGCCAAAAAAGGAGAATTCCCCAAATAAACTCGAAAATATCGTGGGAGCGGTCGGTATAGGTGTTCCACCTTCTTTCAATACCAAATTTTATTCATACACTGGTACATTATCCTTATTTGACTATACTGCAACAAAAAGTGTGTTTGTGTGTGGGGATGTAACCGTTTTACAATAGTAAAAATATAAAGTTTGGAAAGAAGTCCCCCCAAGTGCTATGTGTTTGCTTACTGATGCAAGAAATCAACGTTTTCTAATTAATAAGGATGTGGACACTATTTACGAAATGATAAATAATCTGACATTTTATACTGAAAAAAAAAATGCTTTCTCTTGTTCTCTTGTACAGACAGGTCTATCTATTAGCGAAAGAAAAAGACTGTGTCAATTTGTGAAAATAATACACATCATGCAGTTCTATTCCCTTTTCCTTAAAAATTGTAAATTTTCGTTTCGAATATCACATTTTAAAAAGGCTAATTTCAGCCTATTTCAGTTTACTATTCTGATAGACGGCAAAGCTTTTTTAAAAGCTATACTTCTTTAAAGAGTGTATCAAAATCTTTAATCTACCAACTCATTTCTTGGACTTAAAAACGTGGTAAGTTTAAATAAAAAAAATATGGGGAAAAATGAACCATAACTAATACTTCTATGGTATTCCATATACGACAGCCATCTGATTACTTGTGATACTTCGTATCTTTGCACTGTCACTAATGATTTGTTTGTAGACCTATTAACGATTTAGTCTACACCAATTGAGGATGAATTCATACAAAGATGATTGTGATTTTACTGTATATGATATGAATTTTCAAGAATTTCCTCTGTAAAAGTAGGATCGTCGGTTGTGGTCACATCCTAAACCAAGGGGTCTAGCTTGATATGACAAATCATGATATGCTGTTCAGGAGAAGATTTTAGACATTTCTCCAATGTATTCGTATGTAAAACTAAAAATTCTCATTAGTGACCCTACCCTTCTCCGGAGGTCATGATTTAAACAAACTTGAATCTACACAATCCAAATATTTCTGCCCAAGAGTTTCTTGAATTTTTTTTTTTACCTATCTCCATTTCTTAATTACTTCCATTGGAAGAGGGTATAACTTTTTCTATTGGAGATTTATATTTTCATATTTTCCAACATAAAGGTAGATGAACTTGTGATCTGCAAATAAAGGTGAGACCATCAACAGATGAGGTATGGGAAGACCATATTTAAGGATAGCTCAAGAGGCAATACACGCTCTAATATTAATCTCACAAACTTCGGTGCAAAATTGTTTAAGGTTCATAAACCCTCTGCTCACTCATAAAATGTTGCTTGAATCTTAATGATTTTTTAATAGAGATGTATTTTGTAAGTAAAATACTATACACCTATTTACTGGCTATGAGGACAATAGCAAGTTTATCGTTCCCCAAGACAGCAAACTATTTCCCGAGGCGCAGCCGAGGGAAATAGTTTGCTGTCGAGGGGGACGATAAACTTGCTATTGTCCGAATAGTCAGTAAAAAGGTGTATAGTATTTTACTTACAAAATACATCTCTATTGAAAAATCATTAAGATTCATACCGATGCTGACTTAACTTTTGTTAACTTTTGGGAGTCCAGGGTACACACAATTATGATATTCCATATTATACCGATGCTGACTTAACTTTTGTTACGTCATAATATATACGCGTCACAATCCGTATAAAACCAGAAATTTTCCGAGAAACAGAATGCTGCCGGTGAATAGTTTGATGACTATTTCACCATGGGCAGATAGCACAAAAACTATTTCACAGTAGGGGGTGTTTGGAAAAGATAGCATGTTTATTCGTCATGTTTTTATATTGAACAACTTCACAGAGGTATAATAAAAACAATTATAGCATAGCTTGCGGGGCAAAACTGGACAAAAAAGGCACTTCAACTAGGCAAATCTATAAAGGAATAATAGACATATACCGGTATGTCATTTAGAGTTATCTCTCTTATCAGAGTATCAATGAACCTTAAGTAAAAGCACACCACAATTTTCAAATATAGACGTGTTTATTGAAACTTCAACGGAAGGCAACACAAAGACCTTTCATTGGAGAGCAAGGATTTGATCTCATGCATATAATACATTTTAATATAAAATACATGCACTGATATTTAATCAGTTTGCGACGCTTTTGGTCATGGCAAATTTGTTGAATCTTAAAATTGTGAATTCCAAATATCTTATTAACAACGAAGTTTCTTCTTCTTATTTGAGCATAAATTAGGATGCTTAGGAGGTTTGCGACAAGCTGCACAATTTCTAATTCTCCATGTAGCAAAGTAACTTCCACATCCGACACATTTTGGAACGTTCTTAAACAGATCTTCGTTTGGATCAGTTTGAGAAGAGCTCTCAAATGTTGCACTTGAGTGATCTTCAAAATCATCAGCTAATGTTGGAAGTCTTCGTTCTTGCTTCAACACATCAGTTTCATCTTCGGAATCATCCGATTTCTCATAACGCACCAAGTATTCATCATCGAAATCGATATCCTCTGTAAAATGTCGCCGCCAAGATTCTTTCATGTTGGAATTGACACCGAAAGAGGAGGATTCAATGCATTTTGATCCACTCTTAGAGGATGTTGATGATAGCTGTAACTCGTCTCCATGATTAGTATCCTTGTTTTCTATTCCATATCCCTTTGAGTCGAAAAAATCTTCATGAATCGAGGGTCTGTATACATCCACATTTTTCTTAGGTGTTGAGGATGAACGTGTGTTAGCGTCAACTTCAAGAGAAGACAGCCAAATAGCTTCCAGCTCTGGATCAGTTTCACTTTCACTTCCTCCTGACGCCTGAGCAATTTCTTCCACAGATAGATCAGATGTGTATCCAAAATCAGATTCACTTCTCAATCCATCTTCTGTCTCCTCCGTGTGCACAGCTGACAGTTTGTTCTGTGTAGGATTTTGACAAGACAGATGGTGACTAGTTTCCTCTAATTTTTGCAATACGCTGACAGTTTGGGGTCGTATGGCTCCTTCCTCCCCGCTCTCCGTTAAGGTATCCCTGTGTTGTTTGACAGATGCGACATCCAAACAATGTAAATCAGTTTCGCTCCATTCAGGCTTATCAGGCTTATCCTCATCTGCACTAGTCTTCGTTGGAATCCATAGGACCTCGTCATCGGATTCCGTGGTTTCTTCGGTAAAATCTGAAGCATACTCCACATCATCAACATTATCCTCGAAATTTTCATCAATGTCTCGTCTCGAGACATTGGCGTTTTGCTCTAATGCAAGTGATGGATTCAATACTTCATCTTTTATTTCTTCCTCATCATCATTTGTGTTTGCAGTCTTAATCCACTCAGTTGGATTATCTTTTTCTTGGATGAAGTTTAAACCTTTCTCTGATGATTCTTCTGAATCATGCTTAGTGATGATGTTGCTAACAGATACATTTGAAGATTCTCTCTCCGATTCTAACCATAAAGATTCAACTTCCGAATCAGTATCAGTGTTGCAATCATCTGAGGCGTACCCTGCCGTGTCATCAGACGAAGAGGAGAGATTTTCAATCACTTTCTCCTCCTCATTACCAATGCCTACAGATTCCATTTCATACAAGAGAATTATTCCCTCCGAGACACTTGTTCTTCCGGTTGCATTCTTCTCCACACTGCCAATGCCTTCAGGTTCAATTTCATTGAAGAAAATCCTTCCCTCTGAAACACTTTCGATCGCATTCTTTTCCACATTGCCAATGTCTACAGATTCAAATTCATTGAAGAATACTGTACCCTCTGAAACACTTGACTTTTCGATCGCATTCTTTTCTACATTGCCAATGTCTACAGATGCAAATTCATTGAAGAGAATTATTCCCTCTAAAACACTGGCCCTGACATTTTCAGCGGCACCAATGGCATCAAATGGCGATGCATCGGATACATCACTTGTATCAGATATGAAATTTTGTACACTCTGAACCATTGTGTCCTGCAATAAATTAATTGATCATTAAGTACGTTACAAAGACAACTCTTAAATTTCTTTTAAGAGCGATGGTAACACTTTAGATATCAAGAAAATAAATGAATTTGTAACAACGTATAGAAATTGCAGAGATTAAGTAATGAAAATTTTAGCCAAAAAGGCTCCGTTATTAATGAGGGTTTTTTCTGTTTGGATCATGTCGTTATATACATGTATAACTATTCCCTTTAACAGTTAGTGTTACAAAAATTTAGCATACACGCATGATATCCTAAAATATTTTGATAAAAACTTACCTTCACAACACTCTTCTTTCTGTAGAAAACTACAACAATTATCTGCAGGACAATCCATCCGACAACAACCTGAAACAAAGCCAATATTTAGAAAATTCAAAAATAGTATATAGTATAACTACCACAGAAATGGTCAAAATTGATATTTTTGTATGTTTTCTGTGTAAAATTTCTTTCTTTCAATATATACATTCTCTGCAATAAGTATAAGAATATGTGAAATACGGTACGTTTCGATGACATGTGTACTGAAAAAAAGATATAAGCTTAAGAACACTCTCTACATTGCACACTAAAGAGTTCTGATTCAATGGTATTTTTCAGCAGTTAATGTAATCTGCCCTTAGATCCCAATGCTATAAAAGATAGAAAATAATATTATAGTACAAGTATAGATAGTTTTCGATAGGCCAGAATTTAGAAAGAGTTATATTTCCTATTGGCCGCCATAAAGGGGGTCCAAATGCTTTCATTGTTCAACCAATTTTAACTTTTTATATAAATAATTTGCTATTTTGAATTAGAAATTATTATTTGTCTGAGGTATAAAACTTTTTAAAAGCCTCCTTGATTAAAAATAATAAAAAAGATTTTCCAACAAATATTTCTGCTATATTCCCATAAACTTGGTTAGACAAAGGGAGGAAAAATCACCAAGTCGACCTCAAATATGGTGGTCAATGGGAAGTAACTCTTGCTAAATTCAGGCGATCGAAAACTATTTATATTACTAAATTTGTATTCAATTGAAGAAATAAGTTAAATGAAATAATTATAAAAGTGATTTCTATTCACTTATATATTGTTGCGTTTGAATATTTTTCCTGGGGTAAATGACACGTACCATATATTGAAATTAATTAAATAAGCTAAATATTAACACTTTAATAAAAAAAAAATTTCAATGTCCAAAAACATTTTGCATTGGTGTAGAAAATGTCCTTAAATTATCAAATCGGAACAGAATACATAAACCATACCAGTATGACTCCATAGGACGTTGGACACACAGGTTCGGGGACTTTTTGCAAACCAAGAGTTTGAAGAATTGTCTCCAGGAATGACGGATCGGGTTCACAACTAAAATGGAATATAACCTATTAGTTAACATTTATTTCCCTAAGTTCTAAGAAATCAAACATTTAGACATTGTACGTTTTGAAAAGATCTATTATTATTTTCAAATTTGTTTTACGAAATTCTTCATTCTTAAAGTTAAACGTTAGACAAGCAGATATTTACCAGCATATGTAATCCGCAAGTTTATAAGTGGCAACACTGGCCAAAAGAGCATCCACTCCACCGAAACAAAAAATCTTCCTTATGATTGACATTTTTCTTGCTGTGTTCACTAAGGCCTAAATCACCAGTTTTAACCTTTGTGACGTCACGTAATTGTTCAAGACTTGAAGTCTAAAACGTCATAATTGATTTACACCTTTCTAAAAATTATGTTGCATATCACATTACAGGGGCGTAGTATCCGGGGGGGCAGGGGGGGCCTGGCCCCCCCACTTTTTTTCTCAACCTAACTTACACTATAGGAAATGTTAATTGAAAGCCTGGTTGGCCCCCCCACTTTAGAAATGTACCGAAAATGTAGTATAAGAATTGGTACTAAAAGTAGTTGACACTGAGAAAAAGTATTTTTTTTTTTTTTTTTTGCTTGTCAACTTTTTCAGGTAAGTAAAAAAAAATTTTTCTCTGCCTGGCCCCCCCCACTTTCAAAAACGATGCTACGCCACTGCATTATAAGAAAGTTACTGTAACGACCTAAGATTTAACTGGTATCGAAGAAGACGAAGTTTATTTTTTTTTAGCTTAAAATAGCTTTCATTTATTAATTAATCAATTTATTTATTCATTAATTTCCCGCTTGTTTCCTGATTATTTCGTAGAATTGTCCTGAAATTTAATTAAAAAAGTTAGAATTTAAAGTTAGGTATTAAATTAGTCATTGTTATCTATTAATATTATTCCATATGCTTCCCTTAATCCAATTTTGTAAAATAAATATTGTTTCGTATATTCCAAAGTTTATTTATGACAACTGTTATTAAATGAATGGACTAGCTAGTTTTAAACTTTTAAAAGGGTTTTTAATCGTGGTCTGCTACGGTGCATTTTATTTCTTTCTGAATGACTTTACTTACTAGTACTAGAGATTACTAAAACGGACTCTTAAAGATTTCTTTTGAAGAAAAAAAAAATATCACGACAGTGACAGGTTTCGAAGAAGTTAAAGTTGATTTCGAAGTAACTCTTGAACGACTTAACTCCTTTTCTTGATATCCGTTTCATCGTACGACCTGATTGTGAAACAACATGGCCATGGAGGAAGTTCGGAATGCTGGGGATGCAAGAGAATTGACTTTACGTGGTCCACACATAAGCAAAGCTATAGAAGAAAATGGATTAGATGAGAAACTTTATGAGCTTACTAATCTGAATTATCTTTGTGTATCTCAAACATGTCTGAAACAGGTATCACCCAGGCTAGGAAACCTCGTAAATCTCACTAACTTGGTATTGCACCACAACCAATTGACAGCTTTACCAGAAGAAATACAATGCCTGACAAAGTTAAAATTCCTCGATTTATCAAACAATGAAATAGATGAATTGCCGTTATCAATAACAAAACTCGCAAATCTTGAGTCCCTGAATGTAAGTGTTAACAAGCTACTTTCATTTCCCCCAGTGAATGAAATGAAATCACTTCACATCTTGAATGTTTCTCACAACAATCTAAAAGAATTACCAGAAGGAATATTTGATCCTGAGTTAGTTCACTTGCACACGATTATGGCTGGAAATAACGAAATGGAACATTTGTCACCAAATGTAACTGATTTGCCTCATTTACAAACACTGGATTTAACAAACAACAAATTGAAAGAGGTACCAGCTGAACTTAGTGTATGTCCAAAACTCAAAACACTCAGCCTCACAGGAAACAAGTTTTCAGATAGAAGATTCGGGAAGTTGGTAGAGCAGTGTTTGACCAAGGCTGTCATGGAATACCTAAATAAGAATCTGAAAAAAGAAAAAGGACAAAACCCAGATAAGAAAGGAAAAGGAAAAAATACAAAATTGACAAAAAAAGACCTTATGAAGGAAGATGATGATGATGTGGAATTTTTGACAGATGCTTTGAATGTGTTACACTTTCCGGACAAAGGTGGTTTGGTTGTATCTGTTACTCCCGCTGTGTTGTCTGTAAGACCATACATCGTATGCTGTATTGTAAGAAACCTGGACTTTCAAAAGACATCCAACTCTTTCAAGCAATTCATCACCCTTCAGGTTTGTTACATTTTCTTTCAAAGTGAATCATATTTAGTCGCTATCCTTTAGATATGCACATGTTTAGATGTAACAGTAAACTATATGTTGTATTTACTTTTTTACAGACCAAGCTTCATGACACTCTGTGCAATAAACGTCAAGCAGCCACCATTGCTACTCATGATCTGAAGAGTGTGAAAGGTCCACTGACGTTTGATGCCCAATTTCCGTCTCATCTTATGGTATGTCCATTTATATTTTGTATATATATATTCGATGGAACATTTCCTGATTCTAGTGATAAAAAACTTTTTGTTAGGCTAATACTGTCATTTCTACTTCACATCATAATGGCATAAATAAAACAGCTTATCGAATATTTCAGATTATCCCACTTTCCAGACAGAAGGAAGTGACAGGAGAAAAGTTAGTGGAGGATCTTCTGAAAGAAGCAGAGGCGTTACGAAAGGAAAAGAAAAGAAGCACCGTGTCTGGAATTCACAAGTATGTACTTAAAGCAATACATGTATTAGACTTCCTATAAGTATAGGTACTTAATTTTTTTTTTTTAGTAAATGTACTTACCATAAATGTCATGTACATGTATGCAAGTTTATGACTCTTTTAAGATACTAGAGATATATTTTCCTGTAAAAACAAACCATAAAGTTTTAATTCTATATATAGTATTAATACATTCCATTCTTGTTTTTCCTTTTGAAATAATGATGCAAGCTTTGGCATTCTTTACAAGACTGTTGTGCATCATTTTAAGAGGCATAATGTTTTTAAAGAAATTGATATTTTATCATTCTTCAATGCACCATAAAAATATATAAATAAGCATTTTATGTTAAATTAGGCTTTTTTTTAATTAGCACATACTTAATTACACATATGTCCAAAATTTTCTGTTCAGTGCTTAACTGTTGTAATTATTGATGTTTCTCATTCAAAGCTGAAACGCAATGTGTTCTTAGTGATCTTATTATAATTTTCCTTTTCAAATTTAACTTTTCAATATTTCCAAAATTGATATGTTAAAAAGTTTAATCTTTAAAAGAGAAGAATAAGGTTTTCTTTGGGAATTGCTTTGGCCTCTTCAAAAAGTTTATATGGACCTCTTTTTTCAATGTAACAGTGATTATATGTGCATTGATTATTGTTGTCTAGGTACCTGGACCTGCTGAAAGATAAGATTCAGTATCCCTGTTTACTGGACTGTACTGGAGCTGTCATATCCTTCCCCCCGATAACCAACAGCAATAATACCAAGGTACTCAGGTGTAGACCAAACAAATCCCTGTACAGATGTGATGGGGAGAGGGAGGGGGATTTAAAAGAGAATTGATTAACAGCTGATTCAGAACAAAAATAGAGGGAAGGAAACAAAAAAAATGTTACTAGAAATTGCAAATGGATGTTTGATTATTTATTGATTATGAGGTATAAGAACAGTAGCTTAACATTTTTACCTAATTATATCCTTAAAAAAATGATAATAAGGAAAAATTTTTAGATATCCAAGGAAACAACCTCTATACTGGTTGAGGTCACCAGTTCTACCAATCTTGATGTTTGTAAAAAGGTTTGTGATGAACTGCTAGTCAAAATGCTAGAGATGGGCCTGGGAGAAGACTCCACTGGTAAGATGAAAATTTTATACAAATTGCATTGTTATGATGAAATTGAAAATAGACTCTGTATTGGGTGTGGAATTTCTATATACCCCCACATGAAAATAAACAACAAAATACATAACCCTTTAGCAGAATTAATACACAATGCATGTTGTAAGTTAGATTTAGTTTATAAGTGAAAAGAGAGATAACTGTTTTCTAAAATAAGGAATGAATCATTTGTATTTAATACAAGAATCTAAAAATTTTTACAAGGATGGTTGCCTTTTTGTTAGTACTTGACTAATGTTTTAATACAATGTATTACTGATATTTCCATTTTGGAAATCTTAATACCAGCACCATGGTTTTATATTGAATATTTCAATCAAATACATATTACAGTGAACCTTGCATGCATGCATGTAAATCCTGCACATTCAGTATTTTCATAATATCATGCTTACCGTTATCATCAAGCAATATTGATGGTTTCTAAGCTGGAAGGTGTGACTTCATTATTCATAGTGTTTTACTCGATAAATAATGTTTTTTTAAAAAAGAAATTATCATATTCTCAGCAAATTATATTCAACTAATTTACACGAAAGTTTAATTATTTAAGCTAACATCTGCAATAATGTAGCTCTCTCGATATTTTGGATCTGGATTAAATTTTAATCTTATCTGATGTTTAAAAAAAGAATTGGAGAGGGCTACATTTTTGAACATCATCTATAATGTAGCCTCTACTATATTTTTAACCTAATGTTTGAATTAAAAAATATGGAGAGGTCTTCATTATTGCAACGGACATGACAGAATAATTTTTTTCCCTCAAAATATTAAATTATAGGAGAAGAGGCCTCTTCATCTCCAGCACAGAAGACATTGACTGTAGAGCAAGTCAAAGTGACCGATGAGGAGGGAAATCTCAGAGTTGTCTACCCTTCCAGAACTGACCTTAATCACCCAGGCATCAAGGTCAACAGGAATTATGAATAAATGGAGGGATTTATCTGAAATATGATTAAAAAACGGAAATATGTGTGATTGTGTGTTTTAAATATTAGTCTTTGTCAGTCAATAGAGTTATAATGATCAAGATAAATAGAGAGGCTGAAAATGTCTTAATGAGGTCAGAGAACTGTAAGTCACCTGACTGACAAAGATAACATTACTATATTTTAACAATATTAGAAGATATTTTCAATAGATCTATTTAAGGAATAACTATCTATTTCTGGTTGCGTGATAATTTGCATGAATGCCAAATTCATGTGCTATAAGCCCCGCTTCTGCCTTTTTTTGCCCCGCCATGCACATTATTTCTTTTAACCATGCATATAGATGAACCAGTAGATTTATATTGAAATAAAGTATTTTTACTTTTTGTAATTTTATCACAGACAAAGACATTGGAAATGTAAATATTTAGCCTGTAACTCATCAAAATAAACCTCATATAACAAAAACCAGTTAAATACATGTATCTGCAAGCATTTAGAAAAATAATGCAGAAAACCCTTCAAAACAAGAGATGTTTGTAAAACATTTATGCCCCCCCCCCCCCATTGAAACAACATGGCCATGGAGGAAGTTCGGAATGCTGGGGATGCAAGAGAATTGACTTTACGTGGTCCACACATAAGCAAAGCTATAGAAGAAAATGGATTAGATGAGAAACTTTATGAGCTTACTAATCTGAATTATCTTTGTGTATCTCAAACATGTCTGAAACAGGTATCACCCAGGCTAGGAAACCTCGTAAATCTCACTAACTTGGTATTGCACCACAACCAATTGACAGCTTTACCAGAAGAAATACAATGCCTGACAAAGTTAAAATTCCTCGATTTATCAAACAATGAAATAGATGAATTGCCGTTATCAATAACAAAACTCGCAAATCTTGAGTCCCTGAATGTAAGTGTTAACAAGCTACTTTCATTTCCCCCAGTGAATGAAATGAAATCACTTCACATCTTGAATGTTTCTCACAACAATCTAAAAGAATTACCAGAAGGAATATTTGATCCTGAGTTAGTTCACTTGCACACGATTATGGCTGGAAATAACGAAATGGAACATTTGTCACCAAATGTAACTGATTTGCCTCATTTACAAACACTGGATTTAACAAACAACAAATTGAAAGAGGTACCAGCTGAACTTAGTGTATGTCCAAAACTCAAAACACTCAGCCTCACAGGAAACAAGTTTTCAGATAGAAGATTCGGGAAGTTGGTAGAGCAGTGTTTGACCAAGGCTGTCATGGAATACCTAAATAAGAATCTGAAAAAAGAAAAAGGACAAAACCCAGATAAGAAAGGAAAAGGAAAAAATACAAAATTGACAAAAAAAGACCTTATGAAGGAAGATGATGATGATGTGGAATTTTTGACAGATGCTTTGAATGTGTTACACTTTCCGGACAAAGGTGGTTTGGTTGTATCTGTTACTCCCGCTGTGTTGTCTGTAAGACCATACATCGTATGCTGTATTGTAAGAAACCTGGACTTTCAAAAGACATCCAACTCTTTCAAGCAATTCATCACCCTTCAGGTTTGTTACATTTTCTTTCAAAGTGAATCATATTTAGTCGCTATCCTTTAGATATGCACATGTTTAGATGTAACAGTAAACTATATGTTGTATTTACTTTTTTACAGACCAAGATACAAAGACAACTCTTAAATTTCTTTTAAGAGCGATGGTAACACTTTAGATATCAAGAAAATAAATGAATTTGTAACAACGTATAGAAATTGCAGAGATTAAGTAATGAAAATTTTAGCCAAAAAAGGCTCCGTTATTAATGAGGGTTTTTTCTGTTTGGATCATGTCGTTATATACATGTATAACTATTCCCTTTAACAGTTAGTGTTACAAAAATTTAGCATACACGCATGATATCCTAAAATATTTTGATAAAAACTTACCTTCACAACACTCTTCTTTCTGTAGAAAACTACAACAATTATCTGCAGGAAAATCCATCCGACAACAACCTGAAAAAAAAGCCACAATTTAGAAAATTCAAATTAAATAGTATATGGTATAACTACCACAGAAATGGTAAAAATTGATATTTTTGTAATTTTTCTGTGTAAAATTTCTTTCTTTCAATATATACATTCTCTGCAATAAGTATAAGAATATGTGAAATACGGTACGTTTCGGTGACATGTGTACTGAAAAAAAAGATATAAGCTTAAGAACACTCTCTACATTGCACACTAAAGAGTTCTGATTCAATGGTATTTTTCAGCAGTTAATATAATCTGCCCTTATATCCCAATGCTATAGAAAATAGAAAATAATATTATAGTACAAGTATAGATAGTTTTCGATAGGCCAGAATTTAGAAAGAGTTATATTTCCTATTGGCCGCCATAAAGGGGGTCCAAATGCTTTCACACTCTCTACCATCGGCTCATACAGTGTTTGAGAGAGGAATGAACGACAACTCTGCATGGGAGATTGATGCTTTCATTGTTCAACCAATTTTAATTTTTTATATAAATAATTTGCTATTTTGAATTAGAAATTATTATTTGTCTGAGGTATAAAACTTTTTAAAAGCCTCCTTGATTAAAAATAATAAAAAAGATTTTCCAACAAATATTTCTGCTATATTCTCATAAACTTGGTTAGACAAAGGGAGGAAAAATCACCAAGTCGACCTCAAATATGGTGGTCAATGGGAAGTAACTCTTGCTAAATTCAGGCGATCGAAAACTATTTATATTACTAAATTTGTATTCAATTGAAGAAATAAGTTAAATGAAATAATTATAAAAGTGATTTCTATTCACTTATATATTGTTGCGTTTGAATATTTTTCCTGGGGTAAATGACACGTACCATATATTGAAATTAATTAAATAAGCTCAATATTAACACTTTAATAAAAAAAAATTTCAATGTCCAAAAACATTTTGCATTGGTGTAGAAAATGTCCTTAAATTATCAAATCGGAACAGAATACATAAACCATACCAGTATGACTCCATAGGACGTTGGACACACAGGTTCGGGGACTTTTTGCAAACCAAGAGTTTGAAGAATTGTCTCCAGGAATGACGGATCGGGTTCACAACTAAAATGGAATATAACCTATTAGTTAACATTTATTTCCCTAAGTTCTAAGAAATCAAACATTTAGACATTGTACGTTTTGAAAAGATCTAAGTCCAAAAGGGCCAAAAATGGCGCAAATACCCAAAACCGAACTTTACCTACATAGTCATCTGATAAATCTGTATACTAAACTTCATTTCAGTATGTGTAACTTCTGCGAAGAAAATGAACAGAAACTGTAAATGATTGGAATTTTTCTCAGTCCAATGGGCATAACTCCGTCAAAAATTGCGCGACCGTACCCAAAACAAAACTTGACCTAGATATTCATTTGATATATCTGTAAACCAAATTTCATTTCAGTATGCGCAACGGTTGTGAAAATGAATGGAAACTAAGTGGACCGACAGACAGCAGCAAAGCAGTATGCCCTCCCTTCTTCGAAGGGGGACATAATTAAAAAAGCCAAATTTCACCTTAAAAATCATGGAAGCGGAATTAAAAAAAATTTTTACTTGATTTTTAACTCATAAAAACACACTCACATGATATCAAAACTGGACTTGATATCCGCAAACCTGTAGAAAAATAATGCGGAAAACTGACCAGTTTCCAATTTGACAATTTCTTTGATATATCAACATCAAATAAAAAATCTAAAGATGACACCCACCTCCTTTGCAGTGCATAATAATGAATAAATGCTTTGGAATGTGTTCCTTGAAATTAATCAAATATTTGTGCCTTTTCCAAAGTTGTGAAATGTTTGGCCCCAAGGTCAAGGGTCCCTGGGGGGGTTGGGCACTGCTATTAATTGCTGATTATTACTGACTAGTGGAAACTGACTAGTGGAAGTGCATTTTTTCTTTGTTCCCCTACTCTGCCTTTGGGTATTAAGTAATCAATTTAAGGCATGCTAGGGTATAGCTGTGAGCAATGGTGCATCTTTCAAAATCGTGAATGTCATGACCTCTGGTTTAAAACACGAACCAAATTCAATTGTGGGAAAGTTGTTAAATATAAAAAAAAAAAATCATAATGATCTGTCTCAGGTGACCTATAAGGCCCGTGGAAATCATGTTTAGTTCATCAGGGCAAATGTCTGACCAACATTCATTATACATCCTCTGTCGCCGTGGTATCATGAACAGAAAATTCGTTTTGGGCTGTTCCAAGTCCTCTTTTGTTGTTGCGATACGGTATAACATGGTATCACTGACAGTTTGATATTAAAGGAAAATAAAACCGAAAATCTGTTGATACATTTATTAATGTTGATCCGAACAACCCTATTGAACATGTTCCCTATCTTGTACGAATCAGCTGTTTACTTCTTCATTTGTAAGACTTCTATGGGGCGCTGTTTTGGTATTTACTGCCAAAAAAGGTTAATACCTATTCGAAAAGGTGATATCATCTATTCAATTGGTGATATCACATATTTAAATAAGTGGTATCACCTATTCAGATTTTGAATATGTGATATCACCTATTTGAAAAGGTGATATCACTTATTCGAAAAGGTGATATCACTTATTCGAATAAGTGATATCACGTATTCAAATTAAATAGATGATAACAAGATATACCTTTTATGATAAAATTTGTATATTTTAAGTGATTTAATCCCAAAATAATATATTCCGTTTTCCGTTCCGTACCGCTTTCCGTTCCGTTTTCCGTTCCGCGTTTTAGCAACACCCCAACTTAGAAAATGAATAGGTGATATAACCATTTAGAATAAGCGATATTACTGACAGTAAGTATACTTAAGACGGACATAAAAACATTTATGTAGACTGGAAATCGTCCTGTTTCTTCATCCAACGGGATTACTGGTCTACATGAGCTCCGAGTGCGAAATTTCATTCGCGTGACTAAAAAATTGAAAAAGTTGTTTTAGGGGAGAAAGAAAACACAATATGCCCAATACAAACTTTTAAACTTCTTTTCTCCTCTTCAACAAAAATTCATTAATCCTGGACTTTGAAGAGCGTCAAGTCGATTTAAACCGGCCACCTATTTGGAGACTTAATTAGTCGCCTATATGAGCCCTGTAAGGGCAATAAGTTTCTTTTCTAATCTTTTCAGGGAAATTTTCCTGCAAGGTCTTCGTTCAAAATCGTTCTTAGACTAGAGTTACTAGTAATGAATACTAGTGTATTATGGGATGAAAACGCTTAAGTCTATCAGTACCACAAGGTCTTGCTCAACAACTGATTGAAAGAGGAGTTCAGTTTCAAAAATCAAATTAAAAACTTCAGACCGTTCATTTGTTTCTTTTTTTTTGCACCCTGTCTCTCATCGTCTCAAGCCACTGTTCGGAGTCCGCATATGGCTTTCTCCTACTGGAAAAGGATCGTGCATTTTGGCGGTGGTTTGTCACGATGCCAATCTCCAGCACCAAATAAAAATGCAAAACGGCCAAAATGTACGATCCTCTCATAGAGCGATATGCGGACTCCGGATCCGGACATGCAGTGGCTTGAGACGATGGTACATACCGAGCTCTAGCTAACTGTGGAATAATAAAAGAAAAAGCTTTCTTATCGCTTCTGTGTCCGGAATTGTACTGAACTGTGAGGTTCAAAAAACTGGACATCTTTTGAATAGGTGTCGATATCGATAAAGTATCGACGTTAAAGGGTAATTATTAGAGATTAGGGTTTAAATGATTCGATATCGTCATCGATACGATATCGTCGATATCAACAATATTAGTATATGGAGAGGATGTTCAATGTTTTGTAGTGGGATGTGGAATTTATTTCACTAATGGGATAGGATTTTTTTTTTAATTATCACAAGTGCGAATAAATTTTATATTCAACTACAAAACAATGAATTTTCTGGGTTTTTGTTTACATTTTCTTTTATTTTCCTTTTGCCAAGAACTGTCTTTTTGCAACACATTCTTATTTATCGCAAGTGTGTACGCACAAGTACTAGTTTCATATTATACGTATAAAGGAGTGATGATAAAATACATGTATATTGATACAAAATTGTCGATATCGATGGCAAAAAAACAATCTTCACCTAAATAAAGCACCCATACATCAGGGTACGGTCGGAACCAACCAAGGGTCATGTAATATAAGAGAAATCGCTGATAATATCAAAAGTTCCATGTATATTGAAATCATTCAAAATGTGATAGTATTCGATGTACTCACTAGTTTAAAGGGTGGTAAGCATTATCCATCGAACAATTGATTCGATATGATATCGTGAATATTGATTGTACTAAAAACCTCTTAAGCAGAAAGTCATCTAATATACACATGAGTGCATGTTTAAAGAAGTAAACTGTATTGTAGCAAACTTTTACAAATATAATCGGTCGATATCGTAATTACTTTGTTGCTTGAACTTTTAAAATTTACATAATAGGCTTTGGATGAAAAATGAAGTAAAAACATAAATAAATGTTGATTTCAGTAAATTAAAAAATAAAATTCAATACACAGCATTTTACATGAAAGGTATAAAAATGTACTACTAGTAATATATTTTTTTTAAATCATGCACTCTGTCTGTACTTACCGTTATCAGTTGTAGAAAACCATCCATCAAATTTTAGGAACTGCTTCCTAGTAAAACTGCCTTAAATCAAATATCAATTCATAATAGGAGCTCTCTAATAAACAGACACATGCCAGGCGCGCTCGGAAGCTGTCAGGAATGCTGGGTCTTGATGATGCTGGTTACGGAGTTCCGTGTTTACTAGAGGATGCTGGTTACGGAGTTCCGTGTTTACTGTAGGGCAGTGTTACGTCGGGGGTCAGTCTGAGGCATGTATCCCGTCATTCTCACCCTCCATCAATGAGGTTCTATTGACAGGAATGATTGACAGAATCCGATATTTGTTCGAATTATTTATTGTAGGATAGTAAAAGACAGAATGTATGTCGGTATACTTGTGTACATATACTCCTATACATGTGTACTATATGAAAGTTATTGACTCTATAAGCCCCTTTGTTTTTGTTAATAAGCTAATAAATTATTAATTCAAAATGTATCACGCAGAAAAAATCTTTCAGTTCAATCAGCTTCTTGAGCCTTTGCTATGTTTGTTTGATGTTATTACATAAATATTTCATTACCTCTTTCCAAAATTGTGAATTTCATGGCCTCTGGTTTAAAACATTCAATTGTTTGAAAGTTGTTACATGATACTCAGGTGACCTTAAAGGCCCATGGGCCTCTTGTTTTAATTTGCTGGATTATGGTAGTTTTCGACCGTAATCAACATATTTGTGTAGTTAGGCATGTTATGTGTTTTTACACAAAACCAAATGCCCCCTCCCCTAGCTCCTTTCACGTGTGCTAACGGATCTGATTTATAGCGAAGAGATTATATATATTTAGCAGAAGAAAATGCACTCTTCTTTTCATTGTGAAATTATTGCGCAAGTTTGTTATCTTACAGTGCAAGAAAATACATTATTCTGCTAGTGCAGATCGATTTACCAAATTTTATTTGTGAACAAAGGGTTTTTATAATTGATAAAAAGCAAATGTTCGTATCATGTTTTAATATGAAATTTACACATATAAAGTACTGCCAAATTAGATTTCCTTAATTCCCTTGCAGGTATTCCCGGTTTTCGTCAGTATTGCAGTCTTCCTCCTTTACTTCCTAGCTTTGCATGCCTTTGAGATGAAATGCACTGCTCCAAACTTTTTTTTTGGTAATAAAATTGTTTTTGACAACAATCTCACAGCAAAACAGACAAAGTTTTTTTGTAATAAGAAATTAACACAAGAACAGGTCACACCTAATACCTGCTTGGTGTTAAGGGGTATGGTGACCGCGAAGCATTTTTCTCCATCCCAGATGGCATCTGGTTTTATGGATATCGCGAATATATTAATTGCTATATCTCACCCTCCCTTTGGGGACGCCACAGTTTTTTGGTAGGGGGAGCAGGATAGATCATTGGTTTATCCGGTTCATCTCTACTAAGTAATTAATGGGACAGCAGCACGTAATTAAATGATTACACGTCATTAAATACAAACGAAAGCATTGATGGGATAATCAAAGGTGAATTTATGAGGAGTGTATTTCCCAAGTGATCATCCATAAAGAGCACCAAATCATGCATTTGTTGTTTTTTTTAACAAGAGGAAGCGACATTATATATTATTACCTAATCCAATGAATTTTGTTGTTTTATTATAAATTAAATATTTTCATCTATTCTGTATGTGTTTTCAGTTTTTCTTATCTTTTCAAACCGATCTATTGACTGGCGATCTATTGACCGGTCAATAGACTGCACGTTCTATTGACCGGCGACGTATTTCGGAAAAAATGAAAGTTATTGACTCTATAAGCCCCTTTGTTTTTGTTAATAAGCTAATAAATAATTAATTCAAAATGTATCACGCAGAAAAAATCTTTCAGTTCAATCAGCTTCTTGAGCCTTTGCTATGTTTGTTTGATGTTATTACATAAATATTTCATTCTTTTGGCGACTCGGCATATGTCTGCTTTGTAAAATTAATTCTATATTATTCATAGAAAAAGTACACAGTGTACCGTCAATATGACTCCGTGACTCAAGGCTTGTAGTCTTTTTATGGCATTGGCTATTAATCAATTTTAAAATACATAAAATAATGTTTCAAGTTCAACCCCTCCCTCAAAACGAAACCGTCTCTTCTATGAAAGCTGTTGAGATAAAGCCTCAAAGACAAATATCTTTCATTATAGGAACAAGCAAAATGATATCCAAAAATTGAGGTATAAGATGAGAGACTCGACATTGACTTTTCCTTCCAATCAAGAACTTTGTCAAACAAACCACACAATAAAATTTAATAGTCATATGTATATTTGCTTATTACATTTCCTAAATAAGGCCAGTGTGCAAAAAACAAGAACATGATGATTTTGGGAAAAAGAAGTCTATGAGGCGCCGTTTTGGTATTTACTGGCAAAGCGTGATATCAGCCATTTGAATAGGTGATATCACTTATTCGAATAGGTGATATCACCTATTCAAATTGGTGATATCACCTACTGTAGATCACTAAATTTTCGCTACACCTTATTTTCGCGAGATTATCAATGACTCTTGATTAGCGAGACCAAATTTTCGCGAATTGTGGCTATTGCTCTATATAATCTTATGGAATACTATTATACGCGAGAATTAAATTTTCGCGAGCACACTGTCTCGTGTAATTACGCGAAAATAAAGCTCTCGCGAATAAAAAGTGATTTACAGTATTTAATTTAAACTAGTGATATCACCTATTCGAAAAGGTAATAACACTTATTCGAATAAGTGATATCACCTACATGTATTCGAATTGCTGATATCACCTATTGGAAATAAATAGGTGATATCAACTATTTGAATAAGTGATATCACCTATTCGTGCTGAATAAGGGATATCACCTATTCAAATAGGTGATATCATCTATTCAATTTGAATTGGTGATATCACCTGTTTAGATTATTAAAACAATAAATAATGAATGCTCCCTATATTATATAGATTACCAATGGAACCAAGAAAATTCGGACTACCTAGTTTTCATGCATTTTTCCAATTTTTTTTTAAGTTTACATGACAGATAAGTGAAGCAAATTAATTTGTGAACAAAACAAACTTCAATTTTTAATTGGGTGATTACAATTTAATGCAAAACTGTAATCTATTGTCTCCTAGAATAATGTGTGATAAAACGAAAGTGAAAGTAAATAAGATTTAGGGACCTATAGTCTTGGGAGCTGTTGTTATTTCATAAATAATTTGAATAGGTGATATCACCTATTCGAATAAGTGATATCACTGAATAGGTGAAAAGGTGATATCATTTATTTAATTTGAATAAGTGATATCACCTTTTCGAATAAGTGATGTCACTGAATAGGTGAAAAGGTGATATCATCTATTTAATTTGAATACGTGATATCACTTATTCGAATAAGTGATATCACCTTTTCGAATAAGTGATATCACCTTTTCAAATAGGTGATAATAGGTGTGGCCACAGTGGACGATCAAAGTTTTACATAGGAATATATAAAAAAAAATACTGTTTGAGAACAACAAGTCCATGATTGATTATTAATAATATTTGTAACGAAACATCTTCAGGTACTGCAGATTCAAGTTTGTTCAAATAATGACTCCTGTAGGTAGGTTGTGGCCAAAATAAAATATTTTAACTTACAGGGAAAAAAGCCACAGTAAGTCAAAGAAACATCTAAGACTATAGCATTATTCGTTGGTGTAGATTCAAGTTAATTCAAATCAAACCCATCCACTCGTTTTTAAGAGTAGGTTGGGACTACACATGCATTAAAGCTTTTCAATACTGGATTGATTTTTGCTTTTTTCCCAGCCGCAGTGCTCTGTTGAGCGATGTGACCCATGGGCCTGTTTTTTTATATGCAGTCCGAGATTTCTATATTGGTCTTTTTCGTGAACATATTTTTAACTTATAAACAATGACCCTCTCCATTTGTGCCATTAATGATCTTACAGCGAAACTACAGTTTATTTGAGCAATGTAAATGCGGAAATAACAGAGGCCATGGTTCAATTTGTTATTAAAAATTAAAACTTTTTAATAACTTGTAAAGTTTGTTCAAGATCAAGAGGAATGAAATCAGTTTCACTAATTTTGAATCAAAGCTAAGGAAATAAAATTGCTCTTGAAAATCTTCTCTTTTTTTTTTCAAATTCCATCCTTACACTTTGCATTGAAGCCAGATAACAAGCATCTCTTACATAATGAATGATCCTTCCCTCAAGACTTGTCATATCCAATAGCAAATATCATTATTTCGAATAGGTGACATCGCCTATTCATTTCCAGTAGCTAATATCACCACTTCGAATAGGCGATATCGCCTATTCATTTCCAATAGCTAATATCACCGCTTCGAATAGGCACCTATTTATATGTTACAACTTCGAATAGGCACTTGTTTATTTCCAATAGCTATAATATCACCACTTCGAAAAGATGATATCACCTATGCGAATATATGCATTAGCAACAGCAATACTACAGTAGCTACATTTTTAGGTCACCTGAGTACTTTGAACAATTTTAGATTCTTCTCTGGAACCACTGAACTAATTTCAACCAAATTTAATATACAGCATCTATGGGTGAAGGGAAACAAAATTATGAATTTTAATGGTCCTCCCCCCCCCTCACCGGGGGGGGGGGGGGAAAAAAATGTCGGAAATGAAATAAAAAATTGTCGGAAATGCTATGCATATTTTCGAAAATGAAATGCAGCGCCAAAGACACGGGTTTCACCAGAACCACGTAAAAGCAACACGACGGAAAAAATTCCTAGAAGGCATCGCAGAGTTACACTCAAATTATTTAATTCGATATTATACTTGAAACACAGAATTCTCATTTATTAATTACATTATATACCATTGGCAGAAACTATACGGTCGGGAAACAAAAGAGGATAAGATTATGAAGACTGAATGCGTTAAGGTCGAATGTCAGTAATCAGGAAATATAATGCAATCATTAACATTCCGATGAGCCTACTTCATTAGAGAGCTATTGTATATTGTAAACATGACGATATCAAAGCAGAATTAAAGTTTCGATTGGTATTAACATCCTTCAAAAGAATTCCGTGCGTAAAGAAATCTTTGTGATTGGTGATATTAGTTTTTAATGTAATTTTGCCTTTAGGAAAAAATTAATACTTTTAAATAATACATATAAATTGTAATGAATTCTTAGAAATCCGCTTGCACTTCTATACTAGCGAAAATATATTGTCATAAATAACAAACGTCGAAACAAAACTAAGACTAATAGCGGTTACCTACCACATGCCTAAAAACAGACACAATTCAATAAGCATATTTATTTTCTCTCTTGGAAAATTTACTACGTAAATGTAAATCATAGCTATTTGATTGGAATCCCAGGTAGACCATCTGTGATGCTGAAGATCGCAGATTTATTTTAGGCTGGATAGAAGGCAATGTGCAGACGTGGCCCGCGTCTGAGAGGCAAATTTTGAGGAATATTCACAGACTGCTGGTGGACACGGGTTTGCACTTCTGGTAGATTATATTGATATCAGTGGCTATAATTTATCAAAGATAAATCAATAAAAAGTGGATTAAAGGAGCTGTAAAAATAAATGGAAAGCTTTTGATGTATCTGTACGTTAGAAAGTACGAGTTTACCTTGATATAGAGATAGAGGATAGTGGTGTACAGAGTACCAGGTTCTATAGAAGCTCAAATGGTAACCATTACTCATATAGTTCTGTCAACGATTCGCTGTGACTGCATTCGATTATTCTTTTAATATCTAAGAAAAGGATGATTAAACTACTGACAAAAGATAAGAATATTCAGAAAGAATCGAAATCTAGATCATTAGAAAGTTCCTATAAACCAATACATGCTGATCGATGGGTGGAACTGCCTTTATTCATGCAGGGTTTTGTTTTTTGAGTAATTAATTGGCTCCGATAAAGAGATTCTCCTCGATAAAGATAAACACAGGATAAAACTCCTATAAATTTTTTTTAGAGTTCTGCCTACGGTGAGCGTGAAATAATTATTAACTGCCTGGATTCCAACTGGATAAAAAAAATCAGTCGATTTCCTCAATAAGAAGGGCTTGGGATCAAAGTTTACATAAAATTGAGAAAAACTCGCAATTAAATTAATGCGAATTGACATAGACATGCTGTATTATTACAGTTCTTTACTTAAACAACGATTAAACTGTTGAGTTCTTTTGGCAGAGTTCGTATGAAACATTCCTTGAAATTATAGAATAAAATTGCAACAAAGGTCGACCACAATCAGGTTTGATAATAAATCACTGTATTATTATCTACAGCTGATGATGTGAAACATTTCCACAATTGTTCCACTGTCCTTCAAAGTCCGGAAACGGGATTAGGCCCAAAGAACGTCATTTATACAGTTTGAAAAAAACAACATCCTAACGGGCCATCGGGAAACGGTCTTATGATTTACACGACTTTTTTCTTCTAATGATAGGGTGGCCTCCAGATTGCAAAGCAAAATTAAGTCATTGGATTGATAACAAAGGTATAGATTTTAGAGTCTGTTTTGTGTAGGTATTGTTGTACTGTCACTAAGTCTAGGGAAAAAATCGAGATTTGTTGAAACACACAAGATTGTACAGAAAACCAAACATTTTTCCAACATGCCAACAAATACGGAAACAATAAATAATAATCAGACAAGTTAAACAAGGGGTTTAGTGTCAGTTTATTTATTGTGAAGTATTTAGAATCGGTGTACTTTTGTAAAACAGAAGGTATTCTCAAAATAATTCTAGACGATTTTCTCCATCTGAAAAAAAATTCCATGTCACACCCGGTCAATCATAAAATTTCTGATACCCTTTATCCCAATTCTAAGCTTCTGAATACATAACATTATGCTTCATCTAGATATAGAACGTAACACAACAAACAGTAGCTTCGTGCTGACGCACATCATAGCGGTGTCAAATGATGATTATTCCTGCATGATGGATTATCATGAAATCGTCTGCATCTCTGATCAAACGAAAAAGGCGCGAAAGTGACACGATGGGAAAACGTTTCGTGGACGCTCGACTTTTAGTTTTATGTAGAAAATTCTCTTGGTGCCAATCCATCTGAACTATTTTCATTTACGTTCTAAACGATGGCTGATGACTCTATTCCGTGTTAATATTTGGGAATCATTTTTTAATGATGAATTATTCAATTGTTTTAGCAAGAAGATCAGCACTCAATAAAATTTTAAGATTTGACAATGTGTTTCTCAGAAGTTTAGATTTTTTAAAATGCATAATAATTTCACTTAAAAACATTTGCAAATGGTAAGGATGTTAAAGTTATCTTGAGAAAGAATCATTACCATAATCGAGTACAAGGTTTAGAAGATTGTATCATTAATTTGTAGTCCAAATAGTACTTATCTACTGCCTGTGACGCATTTGTCCTAAGTGTCAGTAACGAGGCTTCTCCAACCTTGCCTGTCACTGGCTAGTCTTTAGAATGTGCCCTAGCTTTTCTCTAGTTCTTTAAGTTCGGCATACACTGTCCGCCACCAAGTAACTTTGGGCCTTCATCTCTTCCATTTTCCATCTGGTGTCCAGAGGAGAGCTGTTTTTATGACGGTGCCCGAATCCCTTCTAAGTGGCCAATCCAGTTCCAGTGTCTTCTGATGATGATTTTGGCCATGTTCTCTTGCTGGCACCTGTTGAGAAGGTCCTGATTTGAGATGGTGTTGGGCCAAAATATTCTTAGGATCCTATTCAGGGACTACATGTATGGAATGTCTACAGATATACTCATACCTAAAGATGCAAGAACCAGACAAAATCACTCACAAACATACAAATACTTACAAGCATCAAAAGAAACATACAAATGGTCCTTTTTTTCCACAAACTATAATACAATGGAATTTGCTTCCCCAGTCTGTTGTCCAAGCCACTAAAGTAGACATTTTTACAGAACATCTAACCCAAGCTGTTCTCAACACTATTCTCAACACTATTATGTAAAAAGTAACATTCAAATTTTTTCTTTTAGTCACAAATGTAAATTAAAGCACAGTTTTTCTTTTCTTTATATTAAGTTTCTATAAGCATGCGCACCAAAATATCTTCAGTGCTCTAAAGTTTTATTGTTAAATAATAGAAGAAAGAAGAAGAAGCATGCTCAGGTCGATCTCTGTCATTCTCCAATACTGATTCATACAAGAGGATAGGTAGTTGCAGGTCTGTAGCTCTCTGATTGAGAAAAAACGGACAGATAAATGCTTTATCTGTCAGAATTTCCTCAAGCAGAGAGCCACATTTCTGCAACTAAGGGGTAGATAGAATACATCTCTTGGATATTTTCAGTCAAAACAGTGTCACAAAATTTGAACTGGATTTTTTTGTTTGCATTGTGTGCTTGGTAGAATCATTTACGGTAACCTCCAAATCAAATAGTTAGCTACAAACTTACAGGAACCTCTTGTTTTTAATTTCTTATCCGAAGGACCGTTGTAAAATGAATTTAAAAATGAAAAGAAAAATTAAATACTTTTCTACACTCCTTCGATTTTTTTAAGTATGACAAGAAACTGGTAAATTTCGGATATATCTATAAGTTTTAATATACTAGAATATATATCCTGTCAACTTCCTAAGATATAAACTGTTTATATTTTCTTTCACTGCTCATGACTGATTATTGCAAAAAATAAGTGGCGAAGCGCTAAATTTATCAAAATCTCGGCTGATTTAAGACATAAGATAAAGTAACACAGGAAATTGCCAAAATAGCCAGACTATCGCACAGTCTGCAGGCGCTGGTCACATTCTTAGATCATTTAGATCATTGAAAATATTAAACAGAACACTTCGATATCTTTGCCCCCATTTTATGACTTTCTTTTCTGTATCGGGTATTAGATTACAAAATAATTTCTATCTTTACTTTTTATCAAAGAATTACGTTGAGTATCTGCACGTAACTTTGAGGAAGCTTGAAACGAGTCAATCTTATCGAAATCAATGATAAAAATGATCAAGTTATTCATAAAAAGAGGAATGGGAGCAATTGTGGATTCTGATAAACAAATTAGCAAAATTATAAAAAGAATATGACTGGGCATTGTTGATACGTTGGTAGAAGGGAGTTGAACTGCTTTCTGTGTGGTTTTATATAGTAAGGTAAGTAGAGATTGGTACGTGTACATATATGTATGTGAACAGAATTCACAAAATGTACATGTATAGTCTCATTGATGTATCTGACAGAGTGTTTAAAAACAATACTATTTTTTTTCAAGGAGTATACATATTGCAGTGAAAATATTATTTCATGCTTCATGCATATGTACATGTATATTGTTTCTTCAGATTCTACCATTTAGAGCTACATTACACGTATTTAAATTTTTTATGGAACTTTTGTCCTGTAAGAGGAACTACCATAATATAAGTTCTCAAACTTACTTGTGAACAAAAAAAAAGAACGATAGAAATTTGAATTATTTTGGCAAAACATTTTTCATATGTTTTCCAAAGCAGCATTCTAAGAACAATAAATGATTTCCCCGCATCAATATCAAAAATTCATTATAGTGTCTGAAATTCTAAACTAACCCGACTGCATGTTTCATATTACCGACCAAACGAACTTGATATTGAAAATATTGTCAGAGAATACTAAAATATTGATGAAAGTAAATCAAAAACAAAAACAAGAAAGTAATAATTATTTTTTGAAAATGTCAAAACATTGCTTTATTTGTAGAGATGTTTGCAATTGGTTGTACCTTTCAACTCAAAAAATTTCCTCAAGCAGAGAGCCACATTTCTGCAACTAAGGGGTAGATAGAATACATCTCTTGGATATTTTCAGTCAAAACAGTGTCTCAGTATATTTACTCATTACAATGCAAAGATACTTGTGTTTGTGTGAATATGATAGTTATGATTAGGAGATGATGAAAAAAGGAAGCCTGATTTGTTGATGGAGTATTTTCTTGATAATTGTGTGTTTTTAAAGCATAAACAAAGCAGGACAATTTTTGAAATGCTTTAATTTAACAAAAAAATTTAATTAGACTATCATTTATTTCCTTATATACTAGTATCATTAATTTTATTCGCTTACATCCAGTAAATACATTTGTATAGTATGCAACATTTCATGAGAAATACAAATTTCCATAGAAAATCTTCAACAGATTAATGTTTGAGTCCAAAGAAACATTCCTTAGTGTATTGATTTTCCTATAGGACATTCATTTTAGAGGTGAAATATACTCTTTATTTAAATTATTAAATACTTTTTGATACACTTATAAACGATTGGTCTGAATGTTATGTACGCTTCTTTAAATACTTGGAATTTAGACAAGAAAATATGAAGGACGCTGAACAATTGTTCATTACATGTAGATAAGATCTATCACTGTTCTTATTTTTAAATATTGGAAATTTTATAGCACAGAATAAATGTCGGGGCGTCATATAAACTAAAAGTCCTCATGTATTGAAAAATAAAACTCTTTTGTTCCAGAATTTTTGATTAAAATTCATTTGATGATATCTAATATTGCGTATCGAAATTATATACCATATTTAGTATTCTTCTATCAAGAGAAATATTTTCTGAGATAAATTGTATACACCTCAGTAATTTGGATGAAACATTTTGTCCATATTTTTGGTTTATTGCTAAAACATAAATCTTTTTTTTTCACAGAAGCATTTACGATACTGAAAAGTATTGTTCTGGGAAATTGTGAAATTTTATGTATGGCTAATTAAACCCAAGTAATGTGTAAATATTTCATCGTTATGTAGAATTGATAAATGTTGCGTGATGCTGTATTATAAAAATCATTATATATCTCCAATATCAAACGTTCAGTGTACTACGGATAGCCATCAAAGAATTGCGATGAGACATGTGCTTAACACTAAATAATATACAGATACATACTAGTAGTTAACTCGATAGTTGTCTGATGGAAGTGCATTACTTAAAACATACATAGTTATATACACAATGTGACAGTATACAACAGAAATTTTATTTTCAAAAATCATGTCAGTGTTTGTTTGCTTTTTTGTGGCTCCATATTTTCTTCAGGGTCGTCGCCAGGTTTCACGAAAAGGTTTCCAGGGGGGTGTAAAGTAGGGGGTATTCTTCCTTAAAGCCAGGTTTCAATTTTAGGTGGATTTTAGTGAACTCTTGAAGTTATTTTTTTTTTATTAATACATTTCAAATTTAATTAAATTTTACCAAATGAATAATAAAGTAAATGTTTTAATCTGAAAAAATTCGAGAATTTACTTGAAGGGGTGAGGCTATAGAGATTGGCTGATGTAGGTCTATAGAGATTGACTGATCCAGATCTATAGAGACTGACTGATCCAGCTGGATCAGTCAGTCTACAGATCTGGATCTGGATCAGTCAATCTCTATAGACCTACATCAGTCAATCTCTATAGATCTAGATTTGGTCCAGCCAGTCTCTATAAAGCTGGATCAGTCTTATAGAGACTGGCTGGACCAAATCTAGATCTATAGAGATTGACTGATGTAGGTCTATGGAGATTGACTGATCCAGATCCAGATCTACAGAGACTGACTGATTTAGCTCTATAGAGACTGCCTGGTCCAAATCTATAGAGACTGACTGATGTAGATTTATAAAGACTTACTAATCCAGACAGAGGCTGATTGATCCAGATCTTAAGATACTGGTACTGACTGCCCAGCTTTTTAGAGACTGACTGATCCAGCTTTATTGAGACTGGCTGGGATATATCTCTAGAGACTGACTGATCCAGCTAAATAGAGACTGACTGATCCAGGTCTATAAAGACTGACTGATCTAGATCTAGATTTTTAGATACTAGCTGGTCCAGCTCTAAAGAGACTAAATGGTACAGATTTATAGAGACTGACTGATCCAGATCTATAGAGATTACCTGATCTAGATCTTTAGATGCCAGCTGGTCCAGCTCTAAAGAGACTGACTGGTACAGATTTACAGAGACTGACTGATCCAGTTCAATAGTGACTGACTGATCCAAATTACGTTTAACAATAATATACGATACTAGGAAGACAGGGTTTTTGTCATGTTGATAATATTTATTTTGCCGTTAGTTTTCGATCCCTTGCTTCTTATGTTTGGATTTATCACATTTTATTCTATTCATTTGAAAATATTAGCCATTATCATTCTATTTTGTTTTAATAGGATTTATCTTTAGTTGAGCACAGAATCGCGTACAAGATAAAGTACTAAATGACTTTTTAGGTCAATATTTATTTATATTATCTCCAATATCTATCCTGTCGTTAAAGCTGGATCTAATTGACCAATGAGTGCAAAGCATGATACGTTTGCGCATTTTGGTGTTCGATCCATATATTCGTTGGACCAAACATTTTTACATGACACAGCAGGAAAATCTAAATAAACCTGTCGCCGAAAATCTGCAGAAAAAGCAATATTTTCTTAATAAATTGAAATCTAAATTGAATACACCAAATGGATCGTAACATTCATCAAGCATATTTACATAAATCATGACGTAACCGTTTATGTGAGTTGATGAGCCATGTGTCTTAATGTTTGTGTGATGCTTTAAGTCGCCTGATCATGTCAATAAAAGTGATGGATTTTCGTCAGAGAGTGTTTGAGATAAACAATCTACAATGACGGATACCTACAATGTGCTTCAAATTGTGTATAAAAGACGAAACGAAACACTTCCTTTTATTCCTTTTATCATTGTCGTATCGACATTAATTCCTGGGTAAAATATGTCTAACCAATGTCTAACCAATCATTTGATGACAATAACTAATTGACCAGACGTCGTAAATTCCATTAATTTCTTGTTTGGAGTTTCTCGTTTTCAATATTTTATTGTTATCAATGAAGTGTCTACTTAGCTTTTATTGCCATCTTTCACATTTTTCAGATATCTACCGAGAGGCTTAAGGATGTGTGGCCACATGCTCCTAGGCATCCATCAATGCTCCTCCATGTCCAGTGACCGAGTAAAGATAATCTATAACATATATTAAAGCTCAAAGCAATCTATGGTTTAACTGCTCATAAATCAGCCCGCTTAATTAGAGTGTTCGATAAGTATGCCTCCATGTTGTGGAATGGTTACAGTTTGTTATTCTATTCTTCAATGTCGGAGGAAATTAAAGGCTATTCTAAAATAAGTATTGAAAGTTGGAAACTGCCAGAAGAAACGGTGATTGTCATTGGAGGGTTATTAAAATAGGTTCATTATCGGTATGAGGAGAGAAAAGCCATCGATCATCGAAAGAAAGAAATAAGATGAAGCAGCAGTCGTTATTGCAATAAATGCTTAATTGAAAATGAAAACTATCATCGGAAAGGTCTGGGTGTCTGTAGAATGTAACATTCAGCATGTGGGATTTAACTTCCAGCATGTATAGACTATAATAACAGTGCTCATTCGTGTAGAACTATGGCCGGGAGCAGTGATGAGAAAGAGCAAAAACTGTCAACAGATGAAGAAAGGGACGAAGTAGATGAACATTCCGATGACATCAATGACGATGTGAATTCCGTAAAATTTAACAATGGAGGACAACATACATTTGGTGAGGAAGCAATAAGTGTCGTTGTATGTGACGAAAAACCAAATAGTACGGAAGAAAAAGGGCAAAGACGATGTTGTTTTTGTTGTATAAACTGCCTCCGTAGATGTAAACGACAAGATGAAAAAGAGTCCAAAACTGACAACAAGACTAAAAGACAAACCTCTCAAGTCCGAAACTTGTCTAAAAGTGAGCAAAGAAAAGAACGGTGTTGGGTATGTTGTAAAAAGTTTACAGCATTCCTCTTTTCCCACATTGGACTTTGTGGACTTGTAATAGCTTACTCTATCATGGGTGGTTTCGTTTTCATGTCTTTAGAAGCAAGTCATGAAATAATGGAGCGGGGTAGTGTAGATATGAGGAGGAAATCGCAGATAGAGAGACTGTGGAATATTACCAATTTCAATTTAATTCTTGGAAAGAAAAACTGGACCTATGAAGTGGACAAAGTGTTGAGAGATTTCCAGACAGATATATACGAGGCCACCAAATTACGAGGGTGGGATGGACAAGGCGAGGATGCGGACGCTCAGTGGTCGTTCGCCAATTCTCTTCTTTATTCCATAACTGTTATAACCACTATAGGTAAGCTTTCAAAAAATATACTCACAATTTTGTTTTTAAAAAGTAAATTTAAATCTTTAAAATTTATGCTCACAAAAATTTTGATAATAACATTAAAAACTTCATTCAGAGATTCGCGCAATACAATGCACCTTTCTCTAAGCCCTTTGGAGTTTATTCTTCCAGAAAGCACGATTTCAACAAATGTCAAAAGATCACATGTTTTATTTCAAAGATGCTTTGATTTCGTCTAATGAATTTGCAAGAAATCTTTTTTGAAAATAGAGAAACACGTCCAAGGAAATTGACACACCTAATTTTCTAGTTCACACAAGAAGCTATCAGTTTGATAAAAATCAGTCGTGTTTACATAAGAATAAGATAAGAATGTATATCCTTGATTTTATTATCTTAAAGATTTCCACAGTGTAAGATCAAGTTTGATTGCTTCATGTGCAATTTGCTCAGTAAAAATATCAAATCATTGGTCTAGCTTAAGATGTAACACCTACGTATACAACCTTTAATCTAGGAAAGTTCGACCCGCAAGTGTTTTTTTGTTATGTTTTCCCCGTAATATAGCTGATGAGCGACAATTGACAAGTTTGTAATTAGCAGAAAATTATCGCCTTTTTTAGCTCTTGGTACTAAGTCAAACTTACTGCACTTTTTACATAGATATTCTATTCTCAGCGTTTGGTTATCATCTATTTCCCTATTTGTTTAAAAGCTCATGTCAAATCTCTTTACATCGGTACCGTTTAAATTTTGTCATAAAATAAATCTGTAGCTCAAACTCTGCAAATAAAAAATCGCCTTTATCAGTTTGAAAATCAATTGAATTTAAAAGGTAAAGAACTTTTTTCTTGGTCCAATTCACAATTACAGGTGAAGGTAATAAAGTTAAACTTAATTTACTTAATTTCCACCAAAGAAAACTTCCATACTATTTACGAAAGAAGTCTATATGTAAAATTTGTTTTTGGCTTAGTTCGTTCAACAAATTTAAGAGCTTAAACATGTTAAATGCGTTTCCACATCAATGAAGATATACTGTATCAATATTGAATTTTGGCAAGAAACACAAAAGATGTCCTTAAATCCCAACATTAGTTTTATGTGCCGAATTTAACTGTTCGTTAATTATAATTGACGTTCTATATTTAAAAAACTCATTTAATTAACATTTTCACTTTCTCATAATTCCAAAACACTTGCTAAACAAGTTAGGGATCAATTGAATTAATGTTCACGTTTTGTAAAAGAAAATTAATTTTTTTTCCCCATAAACCATCTTTTCTTTTCTAATTTAAATATTCTTTTGAGCATGTGGCATATCTACCCTTTAAACTTAACCGAATTTATGCTTTTCATTTAAGTTCAATGTATGTTTGTTTCAAAGCAGCCTGATTTTTGAAAGTCTCATTCCTGAAATATCAGTTTAACTCTGAAACGCCAGAACTACTCTTATTCATTATCATACCATTTGCTCTCCGCCCCCTTCGTTAATCTTACTTTTAATTCCTATCAAATTCTCAATTTTGGGAAACTCTAGAAATGTTGGAGCTCACATGAATTATGGCTCTTTGGAATTCGGACATCGAGTTTCGAACAGTAAATACCTATCGCTTTTGAACATTCTTCCGAAATAATAAACGTTCAGTGACCGAAAAATAGCATACACTAATGTTCAGAGTTCAATAAGCATCTGCATCTCCATAATATTTTCAAAGAGTTTGTTGACTTTCCCTCCACATTTCATATTGATTATGATGAATTATACCCCTCTCTTTTCATGTATGAGTATGACATTTCCTCTCCTCTCTCGGATTTTTAAAGTGCTACAAATTGTTATACGATATGAGGATAATCATTTATATTGTACCATGAGACCTAGTCAGCATATACAACTGTGACATGGCTTGTTGCGCAACAAAGAAATGAAAAAAAAAATACACTAAACTCCACAAAAATTGATAAAGATTTGATTGACAGAAACTTTCTGAAAGTTAGAATAGAATAAATCAATAATTTCATTTTGTTCATACAAACTAGTCATGGTCATCAGGGGCGGATACAGGATTTGTGGTTAGGGGTGGGGCGTGGATAACTTTTTTGAGGCAAGGGGTCTGGGTGCCGCCTAAAGGCCCCCAGTGGGTCCAGGGCGAAGCTCCTGGGTTTTCGTGTATTTTAGAGTAAAACCAGGCACAATAATAGTGCATATTTTTCATTTATTTTTGGTAAAATTGGCACATAGGTCCGGATGTTTGAATAATAATTGTATTGAATGTTTTTCAATTCTCATTGTAGTGTAACACATACCACTATAAAAAACGATTAACTTACTTATTTCTTAAAAATAGTGGTATTGGTTAGTGATGTACCAAAGTACGACGTGTTTAATACTAGTCATACTTTGAATGGTGGGGGCCCAGGGGGCACAGCCCCCGGAAGCTCCTTGATTTTTATGTATTTCAAGAGTAAAACCAGGCAGAATAACAGTGGTTTGGTTAGTTTTGTACAAAAATATGGCATACTAAATATTATTCACATTATACTTTGAAAATTTTAGGGGGGCGTGCGCCCCCCACGCCCCCCCCCCCCTTAAATCCGCCAGTGGTCATGCTATATACATTTTTCATAACTAAATGTACCTCTTTTTTCAAAACGTTGAGATCAAAATACTAGTATATTTTTTTTGTTTCAAGGCTATGGACATATCGCCCCAAAGACAGACATGGGAAAATTTATAACGATAGTCTACGCTTTGGTTGGTATACCCATCACACTGCTTTGTTTGGCAAACTTGGGAGGATTTCTGGGAAACTGTTTCCGGTGGTTCTACAAACATGTCTGCTTATTGACAATATGGTTGTGCTGTCCGTCACAGGCAAAATGGTCATCCGAAAGAAAACGGGACAGAGATATGAATAAGACCTTAGACAAGGCTCACCAACCAATGACCAAAAGAAAGTGGTCACAAGACAGCATAGAAAAGGGTCAGCTGATCGGAAATAATGACGTCATCGAGATGGTTGTGACTGAAAAAGGTCCCAAGGAGCAGGTGCGTGTTCCAATTTTCGTCAGTCTTATGCTGATTACACTGTATATCTTCGGCGGTGCCATCTTGTTTTCCGAGTGGGAGAATTGGCCCTGGCTGGATGGGGCCTATTTCTGCTTTATTACATTAAGTACGATAGGATTTGGAGATCTAGTTCCCGGGATGAGATCTGATTCCCCGGCAAACCAAGAAAAACTTATTTTGTGCGCTTTTTATCTCATATTTGGACTGGCCATCATTGCAATGTGTTTTGACTTGATGCAAGAAGAGGTTCGAGCTAAATGCAGATGGTTAGGTCAAAAACTTGGTCTTATTGAAACGGAAGATTGATTCATAACTTACATATGCATGTAGCAACATGGATTTATCTATTATTTTACGACTTTTACTTGTTCTAGATTATCTTTAAAATTTACCGACTGACCGATTGGCTGAAATGGGTCTGACTCTGGAAAACTATTAACTATTATTTTCATGCATCTCGGAAAATATTGTTTGAAAATTCAGCATTTATGTTGAAATTTGAATGTTTTCCCATTTACTTATCAATTTTTTCATCTGAGTCAGGATAGGGCAAACAGACACTGGTCTCGCGTAAAACCTTTAGACTGAATACGTACTTGCTTTATTTATTAAATCTTGCAGTTGAAAGCATTTGTCACTTTGAATGTCAATACAACATGAATGAAATAAAATGTGGGCGTTAATGGAAAATTGTAAGTGATATGCATGGAAATTATTTTTTGACTGTGTAGCAAATATATATTGACGTATGAAACTCTGTAAAACTAAATTTTTTCAATGTTGATTAAATATGACAAACTTTTTTCTTAACAGAACTTTATATTGCGATAAGAATTTAAATATGTTTAGCCCTATTTGCAAAATTACTCAATATAAAAAACTTTTTTTCTGTCGAAATTTTTATTAACGATATTTTTTGTGATCATCTTTTGAAATTAAGATTCAGCTATCATTTTCATCAGATTTACATCATTATCTTTCTTTCCTTTATCAACTGCTATATTTTTTTGTGTGTGAAAGAAAAAAAATAGCAATATGTATTTCAATGTATACACCTTTTTGGTGTTGAAACCCCTTTGTTTTTTGTCATACTAAAGTTGACTTTTTTTTCACAGTCAGCACGATCAGCAATTTTTCGGTTTTGAATTGAATTTTTACACAGCATTTTGCCTAATATAAACAGCACTGTAACTATTTGTAAGATAAATTTATCGGTGATTTCCGTTATTGTATCTTATATTACATGTCGAGACGCCCAGAACTTTGATAAGTTTACTACTCTTGTCTATAAATTGTCTTGTCTAAAGTAAATCTGTATGCTGGATGGAACTAAAATAACGAATGTAAGTGCAAGTTGATTAATGTTAAGCATATGTTTCACTGTATTAATTAAAGTCTTACAAGCAATGAATTTGTATTTTCTGTTTGTGAAGACTTAAGGGCTAATTTCCATTTTCTATTGAACTTGAGACTACTTATTAAAGTAGAGTAAATATGTAGGACTCTAAAGTGCGATAGTACTCCAAAGTCAGATGGCCACGCCAAAGTTCGATGGTCTACGCCAAACCCCGATGGTTTGACACTCCAAAGTCCGATGGTGCTAAAAACAATAAACGTTTATGACGTCAAGGTACTACTGCACAAAAATGCGTTGCCATGCCATGCCAAGGCCCGATTGTTTAAAATAAATACAAATTAATATTAAATGCAAAGATCAACCCTAATCCTTTGGATATAGGTGCGAGACTAACACTTATCAGTCGAAAAATGTATAACAAATATAAGCTAGATATCTTGGATGGCTGCAGGACTAACCCAAATCAGTCTAATAGTGTGCGAGGACTAACCATAAAATCTCTCGGGTGAGTTCGAAGAAACACATTGGTGTTCAAGAACTAACCATTATCAGTCGAATGGTGTACAAGGACTATCCCTAATAGCTCTGGTGGGCGAAAACAATAAGCAAAATCAGAAAAATTGTATGCGAGACAAATACTAAATCATTGGATTTTGAATGCAGGACAACGTCATGAAGTCAGACTAGTGTAGCTGAAGTTGTAAAGGTCAAGATCTAGTAAATGAAAGGTGCCTACAGATTTATCAAATTTGAGAAATAAATTCCTTTATGGATGCTTTACAACTCTAGCTTGGTCAAATAAGGTGTTTTGGGACATAATTTGTAGGTTAACAAGATGAAAAACTTTATTTTAAACTGTCATTTTCAACGAAAAATTAAGAAAACCAGTCATGAATTTGGGAGTTTTTTCATATTCGACAAAGAAAATGTATCCAGATTGCCTACAATCTCTTAGAAAATAGTAATTAGTATGTTCATGGCCTCTTCTTTAAATCAATATCAAATGTAATATAGGTATCCGGTTTACTTTTCATATGATTTCAAATTGAATGTCAGGAAAATACCCTATTTTTACATAATTCTGCTAAAGCCGTAAGGTACGGGAAAAAGGAAGTTGAAATTGATAATGACGTCATAATGGATCTAGCACCAAAAAATTACTCTAAAGTTATTTACTAGATCCTGACCTAAAGCGCAACGTGTCTCCTAGGAAACGAGCCATCGGACTTCAGCGTTCGTAAAGACAGCGAGCCATCGGGGTTTGGCGCAGACCATCGGGGTTTTGCGAGACCATTGGACTTTGGCGTCACCATCGCACTTTGGAGTCTTACAAATATATTGTTAATTATTTCAACTTTATCAATCCTACACAAGTGCTTGTCTCTTTTGTCGAATCATACATTTTATCAAATATTTACTAGTACACATGACCCCCTGAACTCCTGGGACCTTATTCACAAATCCTCCGTAAATACCGCATCCGTAAACATTGCGGAAAATGTCTGAGCTTTCCTTGTGCCCCCTTTCTCTGGCGGATCCCCTTTTCAAATAATGGTCATAAAATCATTTGATGTAGTTTTAATCTGACATACGATTAAAAAAATTATAGATCCCCTCCACTTTTTGTTGCATTATCGAATGGTCGCACTCGGGTAAATTTTTGCTTGGAAGAACAATTTTACCGAAGAGTGAAAGAAAGATCCTTAAACCCTCTCCCATATCTTTCGAAATAGGATTATAAATTAAAAAGTTTAATTTATTTAAGTCTGCCCTCCCCTTTTCTGAAAACCATTGCAACGAATTGATTCACTAGTATCACGCTAATTCCAAAGTCAATCGTGGCAGACACACAAGCACCTGATGTCCATTTATAACCTAATATACAATTCCCCTCTGGATCGGAAAATGATTAGATATTAATGATATGCACATTGAAATAGTCGGTTTTTAGTTTCTTTTCCAGCTCTTCAATTATTTCACTCGATTGCTAAAACGAGCGTTCAAAAAAACATTAAACAAACCATTTCATTCTTATTTGACTTCTTGACCTTGCAGTTTCACCCCCATTTTGAAAATTTTACCAAATTTTTACCCTTGGCATCTTTTTAACTTCGACATATTAAACCTCGACAAAAAGTCAACCAAAACACGATATAAAACTGAAACAGACAAGGAAATAAACTACCTGTCTTAAATCTGTGTACTACTGGAAAATAGATTGATCGCTGTTGTTTCTAGGTTTCTATAACAGCCATGATTTAATACAAGTCACATTCTGAAGTTTTATGAGTGAGTGGCTCAAAACAGTTTTTTAATCCACTGGGTTTGTTTAAACAAAACCAGGGACATTGGCAGCTGGTACCACTTACACTACCTATTCAGCCACAATGTCTACTTCTCGCTTTCACTATGACATTCATACTCAACTGAAAAATACAAAAAAAATTGATTGATTGATGATGTGATTTTTTATGTTCCTCTCGAAATTTTTTCACTTATATGGGGACCAAATAAAGAATTAAAAAAAAACAGACAAGGAAATAAACTTACTGTCTTACATCTGTGAACTGCTGGTGAGTAAATTTGGATTGCTGTTGTTTCTTGGTTTCTGTCACTGTCAAAATTTATTACAAGTCACATTTTGAAGTTTTATGAGGGATCGGCTCAAAACAGTTTTTTTTAATCCACTGGATTCGTCTAAAGTATAAACAAAACCAGGGACATTGGCAAATTGTACCACTTACACTACCTATTCAGAATGTGACTTGAGTGCAACCACAATGTCCACTTCTCTCCTTGGACATACTCATCATATTTAGCTGAAAAATACAAAATTGATTAATTGATATATATTATGTGCTGTAAAACGTCCATCTCGAGAATTTTTAACTCATATGGAGACCCAATTAAGAATGAAAAACAGACAAGGAAATAAACTTACTGACTTAAGTCTGTGTAGCGCTTGCGAGCAGATTTTGATGGCTATTGTTTTTTTGTTTCTATCACAGCCAAGAGTTAGTTCAAATCACATTTTGAAGTTTTATGAGTGAGTGGCTCAAAACAGTTTTTTAATTCACTGAGTTTGTCTATAGTATAAACAAAACCAGGGACATTGGCAACTGGTACCACTTACACTACCTATTTAGAATATAACTTGAGTGCATTCACAATGTCCACTTCTCTTTTTGACCATGCTCATCATATTCAGCTTAGAAATACAAAATTGATTGATTTATATATCATGTGTTGTTTAAGGTCCATTTCAAGATTTTTTAACTCATTTGGAGACCCAATGAAAGAATTAAAAGCAGACAAGGAAAAAAACTTACTGTCTTGAATCTGTGTACAGATGGCGAGTAGATTTGGATTGCTTTGGTTTCTTGGTTTTCAACACAGCCAAGATTTAGTACAAATCAAATTCTGAAGTTTTTTAGTGAGTGGCTCAAAACTGTTTTTTTATCAAATAGGTTTGCCTAAAGTATAAACAAAACCAGGGACATTGTCAACTGGTACTACTTACAAAACCTATTTAGAATGTGACTTGAGTGTATCCACAATGTCCACTTCTCTCTTTGACCATGCTCATCATATTTAGCTGATAAATTCATTATTCATTGATTTATATATTATGTGTTGTTTAATGTCCATCTCGATAATTTTAAACTCATGTTGAGACCCAATAAAGAATTAAAAGCAGACAAGGAAATAAACTTACTGTCTTAAATCTGTGTACTGCTGGCGAGTTAATTTGGATTGCTTTTGTTTCTATCGCAGCCACGATTTAGTACAAGTCACATTCTGAAGTTTTATGAGTGAGTGGATCAAAACAGTTTTTTTGAATCCACTGGGTTTGTCTATAGTATAAACAAAACCAGGGACATTGGCAACTGGTACCACTTACACTACCTATTCAGAATGTGACTTGAGTGCATCCTCAATGTCCACTTCTCTCTTTGACCTTGATCATCATATTCAGCTGAAAAAAATAAAATTGATTGATAGATATATTATTTGTTGTTTAACGTCCATCTCGAAAATTTTATAACACATAAGGATGCCTAAAAAATGAAAATCAGACAAGGAAATAAACTTACTGTCATAAAATCTGTGTATTGCTGGTATGCAGACTTTGATGGCTGTTGTTATTTGCTTCCCAGATAGCAAGATGTTATTGACCATTGTTGGGCCAACAGCGCTCCTTATGTTGGGCCACTGTTTGAATTCAACATTGGGCCATCGGTAATTTGCTCATCGGCCCTTAATCAAACCAACTTGTTGGCTTATTGTTGGGCCAATGTAACAGTTAATATTGGGCCAATGTTAGGCCAATGTATTTTTTCAATGTTGGGCAAACGTCATTTTTGTACAGTTGGGCCATTGTAAGCAATTAATGTTGGGCCATCGGTAATTTGCTCATCGGCCCTTAATCAGACCAACTTGTTTGCTTATTGTTGGACCAACGAACGGATATCATTGAGCCATTGTTGTGCCACTTATTCTTTCAATATCAGGAAAACATCATTTTTGGGCCAACGTTGATTTGTATCTTATTGGCTCTCCATCATGACAACTCATTTGCTCTTCACTGGTTGGCCATTTGTCCTCAAAATTGACAAATATGTACAATAAGGTTATACTAGTTTTGTAGTACAGTTTAATGGTAAAAGCCCTTTAATACTATCTATATATGCTATATATGCTAGATTAATAGTTTAATACATATTCTCAATATTCTCATAGAATTGCTATCAACAAGTATTGCATTGTAAGTAGTTCTACATGAATTAAAAAACTGAGGATTAAGTGATAAGCTTGTGTGATGAAGGCATTTATGCATAATATTTATACGCTTGATAATCATCATCAAAACAATTTTGATTCAATGTTGCCCCATATAAAATACATGTATTGAAAATTTGTCGTTACACTGAACAAATTTTAAATGAAAGAACCCAATTTATTTTTAGTACTGAATAAATTTTGTTTTAACTTCAGCAAATTCAAAATTTTCAAAATTTTTGATCATGTTCTCGACGTTAAGTGTATATACATGTAAGTAAACTAAGTGGTAGACTTCGGAAATGTATTCTACTAGACACAAATTTCAATTTAAATAAGGAGCAAATTATTAATTGTTTTAACTGTATCAAAACACATTTTTATACTTTCATTTATTTTTCTTGTTTATAAACAAAAAATTTAATCACTGATAATTTATTTTGTTTCGATAAATTATAAGAATTTTAAATTTATTTTAGCTAGCTTAATTTTTCAAGTAGGATTGGTTGTAGATTTATTTCTGATTGTAGAGACGATCAGATTTGTTAATATACAGATTTGTAACAATTAAATGTTTATACACATTGGCCCAATGTTGGTCCAATATATCGGGCCAACATTGGGCTAAGGAGCAAAATGACACTGGGCCAACGTCATTTGCCAACATCGGCCTAATGTTCTTGTTGACGTTTCGCCAACAATGTCGCATTCATTGGGCCAATGTTGGCGCGACGTTGGGCCAATATCTGTAGAAATAACACTCTACATTGGGCTAACGTTGGCCCAACATATCGGGCCAACATTGGGTCGATGAGCAAACTTAAATTGGGTCAATGCCATTTGCCAACATTGGCCCGATGTAACCGATTACACTGGCCCAACGTTGGTCCAATGTTAGCATGCTATCTGTACAGTGTTGACCCAACAGCACCTGGCCTCTGCACTTCCCCGTGTCTGATTTACACAGATTTGTACATGATATCGTTTAAAAACTAAACGTTTATTCAGCTGTGCCGAGGCAAACATATTATTAATACTTACAAAGTGAGTGCAGATATGCAAGGTATCAGTCTCATTACGCTCGTGTCAGATTAAAAATGGCGCGGATATTACAAGTAGCCCGGTTGTTGTCTACCCATGATGCTCAGTCTGATTCATGGTATATTGGGCCAACGTAGGGCCGATGCCAATCCCCAAACAAATATTTTCTCTCATGATAATAGTTTTATGATATAATGCCAACAGTAAGCCCAACATTAGCGCACTATTATACATAACCAGCTATCAATATTCCATGTTGGGCCATTGTTGGCCCAATCAAGGTAACCCAACATAGATAATAGAACCATATGTAAGATTTGGCCAACGGTGTTCTGCTATCTGGGTTATTACAAATAAATAAGCATATACACAATTCAAAAAATAGAATAAAACACTCTTTGGTGCTTGATCACTTAAGTGCAAAGTTAAAATGTTGAAAATATCATATCTAAACAAAAGCAGTCATCCAATGATAAGCATGGACATAGAAAGTCCTCTTAATTATTTCAGAATGTACCAACGTTGTCCCAACGTAAAGCTCAGCAGCTAATTATAAAATTGACACCATCAATTAGTTGGCAGTATAATAATTGGGCCAACGTTGGCCCAATATAAATATCCCATCTTTGAAGACCTAAACAAAATAACACTTGGGTGTATTACAAACATTGGGCCAACGTTGGGCCAACATACTACTACCAACTTGATAGGACACGTTCTTTAAGGGTGTATTACAAACAATGGGCCAACGTTGGGCCAACATAATACTACCAACTTGATAAGGCACTTTCTTTAAGGATGTATTACAAACATTGTGCCAACGTTGGGCCAACATACTACTACAAACTTGATAAGGCACTTTCTTTAAGGGTGTATTACAAACATTGGGCCAACGTTGGGCCAACATACTACTACCAACTTGATAGGACACGTTCTTTAAGGGTGTATTACAAACAATGGACCAACGTTGGGCCAACATAATACTACCAACTTGATAAGGCACTTTCTTTAAGGATGTATTACAAACATTGTGCCAACGTTGGGCCAACATACTACTAACAACTTGATAGGACTCGTTCTGTAAGGGTGTATTAGAAACAATGGGCCAACGTTGGGCCAACATAATACTACCAACTTGATAAGGCACTTTCTTTAAGGATGTATTACAAACATTGTGCCAACGTTGGGCCAACATACTACTAACAACTTGATAGGACTCGTTCTGTAAGGGTGTATTAGAGACAATGGGCCAACGTTGGGCCAACATAATACTACCAACTTGATAAGGCACTTTCTTTAAGGATGTATTACAAACATTGTGCCAACGTTGGGCCAACATACTACTAACAACTTGATAGGACTCGTTCTGTAAGGGTGTATTAGAGACAATGGGCCAACGTTGGGCCAACATAATACTACCAACTTGATAAGGCACTTTCTTTAAGGATGTATTACAAACATTGTGCCAACGTTGGGCCAACATACTACTAACAACTTGATAGGACTCGTTCTGTAAGGGTGTATTAGAGACAATGGGCCAACGTTGGGCCAACATAATACTACCAACTTGATAAGGCACTTTCTTTAAGGATGTATTACAAACATTGTGCCAACGTTGGGCCAACATACTACTAACAACTTGATAGGACTCGTTCTGTAAGGGTGTATTAGAGACAATGGGCCAACGTTGGGCCAACATAATACTACCAACTTGATAAGGCACTTTCTTTAAGGATGTATTACAAACATTGTGCCAACGTTGGGCCAACATACTACTACAAACTTGATAAGGCACTTTCTTTAAGGGTGTATTACAAACAATGGGCCAACGTTGGACCAACATACTACTACCAACTTGTAAATATACTTTCTTTAAGGGTATATTATAAACATTGGTTCAACGTTGGTCCAACGCCATGATCCTTCCTTCTTTGGAAACTAAAGTGAATGGAAGTTGCTTACGTTGGACCAACGATGGGCCAACATAGGAATTTCGTCATGGTCGAGAAAGTTGACTTGGTAACATTGGTCCAACGTTGGCCCAACGTTGTTCCCCCAACGCCAACCATACAACCTTTAACAAATGTTGGCCCAACATAGTCATGCTATCTGGGTTTCTATCACAGCCAAGATTTAGTACAAGTCACATTCTGAAGTTTATAAAAGAGTGGCTCAAAACAGTTTTTTTAATCCACGGGGTTTGTCTATAGCATAAACAAAACCAGGGACTTTGGCAACTGGTACCACTTACACTACCTATTCAGAATGTGACTTGAGTGCATCCACAATGTCTACTTCCCTCTTTGGCCATGCTCATCATATTTAGCTAAAAAAAATACAAACTTTATCTATTAATTGATTGTTGTTGTCTTCCCTCGCGAGAATCTTAACTCAGATGGAGACCCAATAAACAATTAAAGTAGACAAGGAAATGAACTTACTGTCTTAAATCTACGTACTTCTGACTGGTAGATTTTGATCACTGTTGTAGCTCTGTTTCTATCACAGCCAATATTTTGTACAAGTCACATTCTGAAGTTTTTTGAGAGAGTGGCTCAAAACAGTTTTTTTAATCCACTGGGTTTGTTTATAGTATAAACAAAACCAGGGACATTGGCAACTGGTACCACTTACATTATATATTCAGAATGTGACTGAGTGCATCCTCAATGTCCACTTCTCTCTTTGGCCATGCTCACCATATTCAGCTGACAAATACAAAATCGATTGATTAATATATTAATTGTTGTTTAACGTCCATCTTGAGAATTTTTTAACTCATAAGGATAACCAAAAAATGAAAAACTGAAAAGGCAATAAACTTACTGTCATAAAATCTGTGTATTGCTGGTATGCAGACTTTGATGGCTGTTTTTATTTGCTTTCTATCACAGCCAAGATTTAGTACAAGTCACATTCTGAAGTTTTTAAAAGAGTGGCTCAAAACAGTTTTTTAATCCACTGGGTTTGTCTATAGCATAAACAAAACCAGGGACTTTGGCAACTGGTACCACTTACACTACCTATTCAGAATGTGACTTGAGTGCATCCACAACGTCCACTTCCCTCTTTGGCCATGCTCATCATATTTAGCTTAAAAAATACAAACTTTATCTATTAATTGATTGTTGTTGTCTTCCCTCGCGAGAATCTTAACTCAGATGGAGACCCAATAAACAATTAAAGCAGACAAGGAAATGAACTTACTGTCTTAAATCTACGTACTTCTGACTGGTAGATTTTGATCACTGTTGTAGCTCTGTTTCTATCACAGCCAATATTTTGTACAAGTCACATTCTGAAGTTTGTTGAGTGAGTGGCTCAAAACAGTTTTTTTAATCCACTGGGTTTGTTTATAGCATAAACAAAACCAGGGACTTTGGCAACTGGTACCACTTACACTACCTATTCAGAATGTGACTTGAGTGCATCCACAATGTCCACTTCTCTCTTTGGCCATGCTCATCATATTCAGCTGAAAAATACATAATTGATTGATTAATATATCATATGTTGTTTAACGTCCATCTCGAGAATTTTTCACTCATAAGGATGCCCAAAAAATGAAAAACTGACAAGGCAGTAAACTTACTGTCATAAAATCTGTGTATTGCTGGTATGCAGACATTGATGGCTGTTGTTTTTTGCTTTCTATCACAGCCAAGATTTAGTACAAGTCACATTCTGAAGTTTATAAAAGAGTGGCTCAAAACAGTTTTTTTAATCCACTGGGTTTGTCTTATGTGACTTGAATGCATCCACAATGTCCACTTCCCTTTTTGGCCATGTTCATCATAATTAGCTAAAAATAATACATATTTTATCTATTAATTCAATGTTTTTGTCATCCCTGGCGAGAATTTTTAACTCAGATGGAGACCCAATAAACAATTAAAAGCAGACAAGGAAATGAAATGACTGTCTTAAATCTACGTACTTCTGACAGGTAGATTTTGATCACTGTCGTAGCTCTGTTTCTATCACGGCCAATATTTTGTACAAGTCACAATCTGAAGTTTATAAAAGAGTGGCTCAAAACAGTTTTTTTAATCCACTGGGTTTGTTTATAGTATAAACAAAACCAGGGACTTTGGCAACTGGTACATGTACCACTTACACTACCTATTCTGAATGTGAATTGAGTGCATCCAAAATGTCCACTTGTCTCTCTGGCCTTGCTCATCATATTCAGCTGAAAAATACAAAATTGATTGGTTTTTATATTATGTGTGGTTAAACGTCCAATCTCAAGACTCTTTTTACTTATATGGAGACCGAAAAGAATTAAAATCAGACAATGTAATAAACTTACTGTCCTAATCTGTGTACTGCTGGCGAGTAAATTTTGATGGCTGTTGGTTCTTGGTTTCTATCACAGCCAAGATTTAGTACAAGTCACATTCTGAAGTTTTTTGAGAGAGTGGCTCAAAACATTTTTTTTTAATCCACTGGGTTTGTTTATAGTATAAACAAAACCAGGGACATTGGCTACTGGTACCAATTATACTACTATTCAGAATGTGACCTGAGTGCATTCTCAATGTCGACTTCTCTCTTTGGCCATGCTCATCATATTCAGCTGAAAAATACATAATTGATTGATTAATATATCATATGTTGTTTAACGTCCATCTCGAGAATTTTTCACTCATAAGGATGCCCAAAAAATGAAAAACTGACAAGGCAATAAACTTACTGTCATAAAATCTGTGTATTGCTGGTATGCAGACTTTGATGGCTGTTGTTATTTGCTTTCTATCACAGCCAAGATTTAGTACAAGTCACATTCTGAAGTTTATGAAAGAGTGGCTCAAAACAGTTTTTTTAATCCACTGGGTTTGTGTATAGCATAAACAAAACCAGGGACTTTGGCAACTGGTACCACTTACACTACATATTCAGAATGTGACTTGAGTGCATTCACAATGTCCACTTCCCTCTTTGGCCATGCTCATCATATTCAGCTGAAGAATACAAATTTTATCTATTAATTGAATGTTGTTGTCATCCCTTGCGAGAATTTTTGACTCATGTGGAGACCCAATAAACAATGAAAAGCAGACAAGGAATTGAACTTACTGTCTTAAATCTACGTACTTCTGACAGGTAGATTTTGATCACTGTTGTAGCTCTGTTTCTATCACAGCCAATATTTTGTACAAGTCACATTCTGAAGTTTTTTGAGAGAGTGGCTCAAAACAATTTTTTAATCCACTGGGTTTGTTTATAGTATAAACAAAACGAGGGACATTGGCAACTGGTACCACTTACATTATATATTCAGAATGTGACTTGAGTGCATCCTCAATGTCGACTTCTCTCTTTGGCCATGCTCACCATATTCAGCTGACAAATACAAAATCGATTGATTAATATATTAATTGTTGTTTAACGTCCATCTCGAGAATTTTTTAACTCATAAGGATGCCCAAAAAATGAAAAACAGACAATGCAATAAACGTACTGTCATAAAATCTGTGTACTGCTGGCGAGTAAATTTTGTTGGCTGTTAAATTGTTTCTTGGTTTCTATCACAGCCAAGATTTAGTACAAGTCACATTCTGAAGTTTTATAAAAGAATGGCTTAAAACAGTTTTTTAATCCACTTGGTTTGTCTATAGCATAAACAAAACCAGGGACATTGTCAACTGTTACCACTTACACTACCTATTCAGAATGTGACTTGAGTGCATCCACAATGTCCACTTCCCTCTTTGGCCATGCTCATCATATTCAGCTGAAGAATACAAATTTTATCTATTAATTCAATGTTGTTGTCATCCCTTGCAAGAATTTTTTACTCAGATGGATATCATACCCAATAAACAATAAAAGCAGACAATGTAATAAACTTACTGTCTTAAATCTGTATACTGTTGGCATGTAGATTTTGATGGCTGTTGTTTCTTGGTTTCCATCACAGCCAAGATTTAGTACAAGTCACATTCTGAAGGTTTTTGAGTGAGTGGCTCAAAACAGCGCGGGTATGTTAAGGAAGCATATAAGTCATTTCTCGGGAAATTTAGACTTTTTAAAGAAAATTAAGTTTGATATATTACCAAAACTGCTGATAAGTGTAAACCGTTAATAACTATTGCATACAGATAAAAGAGTGTCTAATGCAAAGACGTGCACCACCGCATCACGTGACTTCTATTAATAGCGAAATTTTCCTTAATAAAAAAGCTAACAGAGCAACAATACCCCGGAGTTAAATAATTTCTTTGATTACATAAAATAGATGAAAAACGTATATTTTACCTAAAATTTGCTGCTAGAATCCCACTGTCCAGCCAGCAATATAATTATTCCACACATTCGCACGAAACCTTACCCTATGTTTTGAATTTCATGCATATGAACTGAGATTTTTCGTAAAACCATGTCGAACTCCGGATTCTAGCAGCACTTCCCAAGTTTGTCAGAAGGCAAACTTTCCATGTGTACAGATCTTATGTTTTGAAATATCCAGCCTATGTTGTTCTGTTGCATTATTTTTGTCACGAATGACAGAGGAAAGCCTCCGAAAGGCCGACCGGGATACGTATATAGCTGACCGTCTTCGAAAGAGAATATAATCAATAAAAATAGATTAGCATGCCTATTTAATTAACTGACTTCCATATGAATTTCACATAATATTCACGATATTTCCTTTAAAGGGGGCCGACTGTAGTTTCCATTGCGCAATTTTTCGCGCATCATAACAAAATGAAGCGTATTCACTTACACTACCTATTCAGAATGTGCTTGAGTGAATCCACAATGTCCAATACTCTCTTTGGCCATGCTTATCATATTCAGCTGGAAAATACACAATCGGTTGATTAATATATTATATGTTGTTTAACGTCCATCTCGAGAATTTTTAACTCATAAGGATGCCAAAAAAATTAAAAACTGACAAGTCAGTAAACTTACTGTCATAAAATCTGTGTATTGCTGGTATGCAGACATTGATGGCTGTTGTTTTTTGCTTTCTATCACAGCCAAGATTTAGTACAAGTCACATTCTGAAGTTTTTAAAAGAGTGGCTCAAAACAGTTTTTTAATCCACTGGGTTTGTCTATAGCATAAACAAAACCAGGGACTTTGGCAACTGGTACCACTTACACTACCTATTCAGAATGTGACTTGAGTGCATCCACAACGTCCACTTCCCTCTTTGGCCATGCTCATCATATTCAGCTAAAAAAATACAAACTTTCAATTGAATGTTAATTGAATTAATTGAATGTTGTTGTCTTCCCTCGCGAGAATTTTTGACTCCGATGGAGACTCAATAAACAATGAAAAGCAGACAAGAAAATGAACTTACTGTCTTAAATCTACGTATTTCTGACAGGTAGATTTTGATCACTGTTGTAGCTCTGTTTCTATCACAGCCAATATTTTGTACAAGTCACATTCTGAAAGTTGTTGAGTGAGTGGCTCAAAACAGTTTTTTTTAATCCACTGGGTTTGTTTATAGAATAAACAAAACCAGGGACAATGTCAACTGATACCACTTACACTACCTATTCAGAATGTGAACTGAGTGCATCCACAATGTCCACTTCTCTCTTTGGCCATGCTCATCATATTCAGCTGAAAAATACAAAATTGATTGGTTTATATATTACGTGTGGTTAAACGTCCATTCTCAAGACTCTTCTTACTCATATGGAGACCGAAAAGAATTAAAAACAGACAATGTAATAAACTGTCTTAATCTGTGTACTGCTGGCGAGTAGATTTTGATGGCTGTTATTTCTAGGTTTCTATCACAGCCAATATTTAGTACAAGTCACATTCTGAAGTTTTTTGAGTGAGTGGATCAAAACATTTTTAATCCACTGGGTTTGTCTATAGCATAAACTAACCAGGGACATTGGCAACTGTACCACTTACATTATACCTATTCAGAACTTGAGTGAATCCTCAATGTCGACTTCTCTCTTTGGCCATGCCCATCATATTTAAATGAAATACATAATTGATTTTTTTTTTTTCGTGTGTTGTTTAACCTCCATCTTGAGAATCTAGCACTCATATAGAGACCTAATAAAAAATTAAAAACAGACAACAAAATAAACTTACTGTCTTAAATCTGTGTACTGCTTGCAAGTAGAATTCGATCGGTATTGTTTTGTGGCTTCCATTACATTTTTTAATAGTACATTTTGAATATCATTCAAGCAGTGAATGAGTGATATTTTAGTTGCTTGTTTCTAATGCAAAAAAAAAACAGTTTCCTAATTCAACTGCAGTCATTTTACCATTAACGAACCGGTTTCTAGTTACGTCTTACACACAACCCACATCTTTGAATTTCCAAATTTTCTTTTTTGTTGTTTAATTTGTATTTCAAAGCTTTTCAAATAGGGTGCAAAAATTTCGAAAATATGAATGGTACAGGTACAGAGTTGTCAAAAATACCCCCCCCCCCTATTTTCCTACTTTCGAATC
>PRKT01000026.1:388203-399363 GCA_003671525.1 Saccostrea glomerata
AAATATGAATGGTACAGGTACAGAGCTGTCAAAAATAACAACCCCCCCCCCTATTTTCCAAGTTTCGAATCGATTTTTCAGTATCGAATCAAGTGCCCTCAATTGTTGCTGACTTAATAAATAAAATCGGTTGGTCAAAATTATTGTAAAAATATACCTTAAAGAAGATTCTACATTTAGTATATATGCATTACTTGTTGATTTGAATGATTTTTTTTCTAAAACTAAATAATATGAAAAAATCAACTTTCTCTGAGACATAATCTTCAAGGAATATCTTTGTTTGTATATTGTTTTGATAGTATTTTCACTCCTGTCAGCTTTTCTTGTTTTGCATCCCGTAAAACGGCATTTTTCGTTCTTCAAAAAAATGTGATTCGTAACTAAGAAATCAACACGTGGTTAGTTTGGATGTTAAAATTTCATTCAAAAGTCACTTATTGTTTAATCAAATATTCTATCTTGTTATATTTATACTAGATATTGATTACATACTCAATATGGATTGACAACATATCGGAAAAAATAGACGTAATTGTTTACACACTTTCGTTTTCTTGGACTTGTACTTCCGCGTGTTAGAATTTAAGTCATTGCTTCAAATTGTAAATACTGTGGGAAATAATCAGGCAGTATTACTAAAACACAACACAGGGATAGATTATTCATCCTTTCATTTTATTTACCTAGTAAAATTTTTAAAACCCGTCACTATGTTTTTCTAGAATGTCAAAATAAAAAAAATATTCGATACTGGCAAATATTCGTTTCCGGTAAAACGACTGTATGTGACAATGTGTGTTAATAAACATAAACAAATCTAAAAATTATTCCAGAGAGTATCGTGGTATGATTTTTCTTCAGAGTTTCACAATGTTTCAGAGTTTGGGTACTTGTGCTTATTTCATGACAATACGTTCAGGCTTCTCTAAAAATCGGTTTTCTTATTTATTGATTTCCCAGTTTTATTTTGAATAAAAATTATCAAGATTAAATATGAACATTGACATAACACGCATTGTAATATCACCAAGCCTGTTTTTCTCTTTTAAAGGCCCCAATTTCTATTTTTAAACCTCTCCTTCTTTTTGCATCCAAAGCCTTCGCGGCCCAAAACTCGTGTGAAGTCATGGTAACAGTATCCGGGTTATTTCTATAACTAACGTTCGGAGCGGATACGGTGTAAAAATCCGGAATTTTAAGAGATTTTTTCAATCATTTTTGAAACTAAAAAAAAAAATATTAAAAATAATGATAATCAATTAAATACAAAATAAAGCAAGTAATAATTAATATTGAAAATATTTGCCGAATAAAATGTAAATACAGATGTGTGCCTAAAGTGAAGATAATGACAACAGTTCTTGACAAATTTCACAAATTCCTTGATAATCCAAGAAATTGTTGCAGTTGATAACAATAGTTTTTATCTGATTAGCAACTTTTTAAAAATATTGTAATTTAAGTGCGACATGGAAATTTTAAAAGTCACATATACTTACAATGAATTATATCACAATATAGTCAACATTGATCTTGAATTTAGAACTGATGTTAAGTGATGAACTATCTTTTACTAAAACTGAATACTAGTATGTAATGATCACCTTTTTTTTTAAAGATAAGTACACATTTTTCTGGTTAATTTACAAATTGTTGTTTCCAATGAAATTTATAGAGAAAAAATAAAATTATCATCACTTTTAGTTTAAGCACACATCTGTAGGTTGACAGAGTAGTGAAATTGATCCCTGTTTCAATCTTAGGCCTTCTGTGAGAGATTGACGGAAAGGGTTCTTATCCGAATAAGTTTGGAACTGATTAGCAAATACCCGTCACGCCGGAAGTCTATATCATGTCAACAAATCTAACACGTCAGGATGAGGCTTGTCCATAGTATTCCTCATTAAAACTGGCACATAATGGTTTGTTTTTACCTTTGGAAATTAGAATTTGACTTAAGAGAATGAAGTAAAATTTAAAAATGCATTACTAAATCAGGAATTACCATAATAAGAAGACGTAACGATGTTATATTTTCAGATAAATGGTAACCTGATAACATCCTAAGTCATTGTAGATTAAGAATTTTACCTTCATTTAATGAGTTCAAGATACATTTTACGTACCAAACAGTTGAATATATTTAATATATATTTCACAATGGACACGGGAGAAGTACCTATATATTTGGAAGGGATCAATTTGGGGCTTGTCACGAAATATTTACCTACTCTTAATAAACTTACCCCTATTAATTTTATATCAGGGGTATCTATATTAAGAGAAGGTAAATATTCTGTGACAAGCCCCTGTGTTCTCTTTAGAGAGGTGGACAGGTTTTTGCCCTTGTTGATGCTGGCGAAATCCTGTCCCCTTCCAGTTGTGATGAGAATGATCGAAGTCCCTGCCCTTTACTTCATAGCCACTAACAAAAAGTGGCAGATATAGTTTCTTTACATAATGTCAAGTAAAGATGTAATAATTTAGAAATTTTTTTTTTCGCCTTTAGTTGTGGATGGGTTTGTTGGCAGGAGAAGACAAATCTTATCTTAGATGGAGCCTTTTGATCTTAAACTCCATCAAGTAACCTATGAAATAGGTTCTGATTCACCAGATGAAGTGGACTCATTTAGCACTGTTGTTGCCTATGATTCTCAATTTGGTCAAGTAGATACAGTACCAACAACCTGCTCCACCCCTTTAACCTTCACTGCAGCTACAGAAAACCAAGGTAAATATTTAGTATAAAAGGAGATTGAAAAAGAAAATATGTAGTTTTTTTTTCTATTTGAATAATTTTTGCAACAAATTGTTTTTAAAGATTTGATAATTGTATATATTTACATTTGCTAATGTCTTTCCTTATATGACAATATAAATTAAATTGACATTCAATTTTCAATGACATGCAGTTGGGCAAACCGCACTAGACTAGTAGAAAGTCTTGACTGTGACGTCATATGACGCCGTAGTTACGTTATGTTGCATTTCTATAACAATGTCCAAATAGCGCCTATTTTTCCTTGTAACATGTATAAAAATAAAATATAAATATAAGAAATAAAATATCATTTTTTAGAGTTTCATTGGGATGTGACATGAAGTCGGTACGTGATCAAATCTACTATAACGCCCTTTGGGCGTTATAGAATTTGATCACGTGACCGACTTCATGTCACATCCCAATGAAACTCTAAAAATGATATCTTATTTCTTAAATATTAACTGGAGATAAATTGTTGATACACTAACTAAAATAACCAATAGATATACTCATTTTAATATAAATTTGTAGCAAGATCCATGCTTTATCTGCTGTGACTTGATGAAAGCATAGGGTAAATTGTGTGTGTTATCTAATATATACATGTATATATCTCTACAGTACTGCTTCTGTTATCTAGAATTAACTATAAATAGGAAAAGTAAAAAGATTTTTTTACATTAGGTACACATAATATAATATATGATTAAGGACAAGTTTAATCTAGATGCTATTTTTAGTTTAAATACTGTTTACAGGGTTATTTTTGCCCTTGCAGTGTTATTTTCCCCTTTTCACACTTGCAAACAATTTTGTCCTGTTTTGATTTTGCCCAACACAGTTTTGTTTAAGAATTATACTTTTTATTTTGAATTAGCCCCGTCTTAAATTCACCCACTTGTTTCTAGGGCAAAAGGGTGAAAATAAAATTGGGATGAAAATTTCCCTGTATACAGTATTTTAGAATAAACTAAAAATATGATAGTCATTTTTCCATAACCTTAATACATGTATTTTTAATTTAATTTACTTAAGTTTTAGATTATTTTCATGTACATGTACTAACTTAAACACATGGGGAAGGTGTGTGAGTACAACATATATACTATCTCCTATTTATGTCAAAGACAATCCTATACAAGCAACCACAGTGCGAACTAATAGTGCTGCTTTTTGGTATTGCTTCTTTGTAAATCATAAACCAGATTTTTTAAAAAGAACATAACAAGAATTACTGTTTTAAGTATAATTAATAGATTTGTAAATGAACTAATTTATTTTGTGCATACATTTCCTGTTTAAATTTGATACACACATATACATAGTGATTCAGTTTCTAAAATTCAGATTGAAAACTGAAAAAAAAATGCTTTGTTTCTTTACTCAGCAAAACCAAGGAAACAAAGAAAACTTCCCCAAGGAATCCCCCAACCAAGTCGTCTGAAGTCCACACAAATCTACTCCAAAGCTGTTTCCTCCATTCCGTCTCCTAAGGGTCATCTGGATTCCTCTGGATCTGGATCTTATACTTACTGTCCTCCTCAGGAAGCACTGATCAATCCAAATCACAATTTCATTGAATCACAAAGCTTCTTCACACGCCGTGAATCTGTTCACATTTCACAGACAGATATACGCACACTCTTTCAGGTGATGATGGGTTTATTTTGCTGATTCATATTTTTAACTTTGTTTGCCATTAAATTGACACAAGAATTTGATAGTGTACATTTACAGCTGCTTAAAAAAGGAAATAAGTACAATGTATTGATTTTATCAGATTGATTTTATCTTGTTATGGTTCTCAAATATTTGTTGAAGCTAAAACAATTGAACCAGATTATTTGACATGACAGGTTACATCCAACAGTACTTCTGTCAAAAAGTTTCCACGACGACCAGTCATGTCCGAAAAACCAATACCAGACAAAGTTGATGGAACATTAGCATTTCAAACAATGGCTGATGCTCTTCATCTACAGAAATCAGTCATTGGTAAGAAAACAACTATTAGGATACATTTATTTGAATGCTATATGAGACAGGAAGACTGGTATAGTCATGGTTAAAATTTGTAAAGTTAATAATTATAGGGTTATTCAGATTGTAACTAACTATTTCTTTAATTTTTGTTTTTAGGGGAGAAGAAAATTACACCAGCATCACCTGATGAAGTTGCACGTATAATAGCTGAGACTCAAAAGAAACTGAGCCAACCAGTCACAGAAACCAGTGGAGCTCCATCAATGGTTCCTATGGCATCTCCAGAAGAAATAGCAAAAGCCATTGCTGAAACCCAAAGAAAGATGCAAAGCCAGGCCACTACTTCTAGCAGTTCTCTCCCAAATGAAGTTACAGTTCCTATAGCAACCCCTGAAGAGATTAGTAGAGTGATTGCGGAAACCCAGAGAAAAATGCAAAAGCAATCATCTAATGAATCTTCTATTAAGGTTATTAAACTACATGTATATAAGAATTACGGAAACTCTCAACTCAAAGAAATGTTGATCACATTAAGGTATTCATTATGAAAACCTGCAAAACAAAATTTGGATAAAAATTCAGTACAAAAAAGTTAACATATCATTCAGGATTTTTTTTTTTTCATTGTAGAATACAGATTTTTCTTCAGAAAGTTCAGTGGAGACCGCTGACCACAAGAGTGTTCGTACACTGCCTCACATGCAGGATATACCAGGGAGGGACCTCATCAGAATCCCCGCATCTAGTCTTCAAACCTCCACACAGAAATCCATGTCATGGTTAAAGGGAGATCACCCAGGTACCGAGACGGAGTTAGCTGCCCATGATTTAAATAAATCTGAGAGTGTGGTTAGTGAAGCCACTGTCAGTGACTCGGCTTCTATAGCTTCTACAGACTCATTTTCACATTCTGACATGGATAAATTTCTAAGTACATTACCTCCATCTAAAACAATTGATATCAGTGATGTTATTCCGAAAACCTCAAGTAGTTACTCTGCTTTTATACCAGCTAGAAAAGACTCCTCATTTAAGCCAATGCTTGATCAGTTCATATCGATAAAAGATTTGGAAAATAAGAAGCCAAGAGTAGACAACCAACCAAACTCAGTTCCACATATGGCTGACTCAGGAATAAGTGTTGATTTTGAGAGTTCTAAGCCACAAATGTTGTCTCCAGAGCGATCGAGTACACCCAAATCATTTTTACCTAAACACACAGAAGCATCACAGAACCTTTCAGCAACACTGAAAAGTACCCCTTCACGAAGCGTTTCTTCTGAAATTCAGTTTGATTCAGCACAAAAGTTAAATGAAGCACTGAAGGAAAAGGCTAAATTGGAAGGTCAGTTAGAAATGTTAACATATGAAGCAAACACTTCACTAAAAGAAAGAACAGAACTACAGTCCCAGATTGCAACATTAAAGCAAAAATTGAAATCCCAGAGAGACCAAGCAAATGATGCCGAAAAAGTGGCCTTGAAGTCAGAAGTGGGAAAAATGCAACGAAACCGCATGGTGCTGGAGAAATCATTGGTGTCTGCTCAGAAAATTCTAGAGGAGAAACTGGCCGAGGTTAAAGTCATAGATGCAGATCTACAGCTTACCCAGGAGGAAAATGGTAAGCTACAAATCCGTCTGAAAGAGATTAGGGACGACACAAGAACAAAAGATATGACAATCCAAGCCCTGAAGAATAAGATAGCAGAACTATATGTTGAGGTTCAGACTCATATGCAAGCCAAGATAGACGCTGATAATGAGCACAGAACAGCTAAAACAGATGTCTCATCATTAATCAGTGCTAAACAGTGGTACCAGCAACAACTTAGGCTTGCAAATGACAGCAAGCTACAGTTACAGCAAGAGCTGACTACACTACAGGCCCAAGCTCTATCTCAAGGCAGCATCATAGAGAGAATGAAGACAGAGAGTGCCAGACTCAGGCACCAGATGAAGGAAATCCAGCAGAAGGCTTTGAAGGACAAAGAGCAGCTAGCCAGACATCTAGAGAGAATTCAGAAGGACATGATGGATAGAGAGGTAGCTTTTCAGGAAGTTCAAAGGGAGAGGACTCTCCTGGAGGGAACGTTTGATTCTAAGCTGCAGTCAGTGGAAGATGAGAGGGAGCGGTACCAGTCTCTGGTGATAATCACTAACGATTTGGAATCTCGTCTAGATAGAGCACACAGTGATCTGCAGAAGAAGCAATCTCAGATTCATCTATTGGAGAGTGAACAGATTGAGCTCAACAAACAACTTGTTCTTTCCCAGGAGATGGTGATCGAGAAAGATCGAGTGGTGGAGGAACTGCAGCAGAAGTTACTGAGTGTGGAGGCAGAACTGAAGGAATTTCAAAAGAGGGTTTCACATTTAGACTCTGAGATGTGGAAATTGAGGGAAGAAAAGGCAGCTACTGAAATATCCTTGAAATCTGCTATGGAAGAGAAGAAATCTGTTGATTCTGCTTTGGATGATCTCAAGAGAAACATGGGAAAAGTGGAAAAGACATTCAAGCAAATGAAGCAAGATCTGAACACTAAATCTTCAGAGTGTCAACATGTACTTCAGGAAAAGACTGAGTTACAGGACAGACTAGATCATTGTTTGGCAGACTTTGAGAAAGAGAAGCGTGAAATATTAACAGCTAGTGATCATTCTGACAAGAAACAAAAAGTTATTGATGATCTTCAACAAGAAAAGGTCAAGTTGGAATCAGAGGTCAAATGTTTACAAAATGAGGTAGCTGTTTTGGATTCAACAAATAGTTCAACAGTGAGAGAAAACCAGACATTACAGGAGCAGTTAGAAGAAGTAAAGTCTCAGCTGACTGAGGTTGAAACAAAACTTCAGGAAACAAAAGTTCAAGTTGAAGAGAAGCAGCAAGCTGCAGAGGTTCCACAGCAAAGTGATAATCAAGAACTTGTAGAGAATAATGAGAAACTGAAAACGAAAATTACCGCCATGGAGAAACAACATCAGAAGGACATGATGAAACAAAGAGCTAGAGCTACAAAGCTGAGTTCTGATTTAAAAATTCTGCAGAATGAATTAACGGAGAGACAGCGCACATTTGATTCTAACGTAGAGTTGCTAACCAGTAAAATACGGGAGATCTCAGACGAGAAGACTCGACTGGAAACAGAGCTTGATTCAGCACAGAGAAAGTACGATGTTGGAATGGTTGAGCAGCAGGATCAAATGAAAACAATGCTGCAGGTAATGTTTGATTTTGATATATTAAATCAGTCTAGTTTTCATGAGTTGTCAGCAAATATTTATCTAATACATGTATGAAAAGTGAAGAATCTGACTTTTCTAAACTTGAATGGAGTAAACTAAATCAAACAAGATACTGTAAAATATGATCAAGTTAATTCAATTCTTGAAACTATTATGCAAACATTTGAAGATATGGTTCCTGGAGAAAAATATTACCAGATAATAAAGAAATATTTCTCACACTTGAATAAAAGTTAGTTTACAATAAACAATTTGATAGTGAGATGAGTGTGACCGGCCGTCGGGGAGGGTAGGGGTCCACCCGGAATAAGTAGTGCACCCTACAACACTCGGTCACGCAGTAACCATTAGACTTGGTTACTGTCCTTGACATAAAACCTTCAAGGATTAAGACATAAGTAGGAATGTCTTTTCCAGTCTTTGAGGTTGATAAGGGAATTTAAATAATTACTTTGACAGCAAATGATTGAAGAAGTTGAGTCACTGAAGATGGAGAAGCAGGCTTTAGAAAGCCAACTCCTTCACCTACAGCAGGGGAGAGAACACCAGATACAGGAGTACCAGCAGAGGTTGTCTGCCCTTGATTTACAGATCAGCCAGCTCCAAGAGGTGGCAGCTACAGCAGAACAGAGGGAAGAAACCAATCAACAGCTGGCTCTGGAGTTAGAGAAAGAGAAAGGGAAAGTGGAGGGTAGGTACAGGAGGTTTAATATTGGGTTACAGAAATTTTAATATATTGGAGTTCTTACTTTATGTTACGTACCTGTCCTGTTGATACACTTTGACAGCTGCTAAGTTTAAACAAATGTCCTTTTTAGAAGTTTTATATAGTAAAGCCAACCTCTGATGTCTCAGACACGATGGGAATGAGAAAAATCTTGAGAGATATCAGAAGGTTTGAAATACCAGGGTATTGATGTTAAAATCTCAAAGGAAAAGTGGTTGATTCTCATTTTGACATATCCAATACATGTACATATTCAGAATATTGAAGATGGAGATACTTAAGTACAAATGTACTTTGCTCAATAAGTAAAAGATGAAAAATTCTCCACGTCAAGGTGATTTTATTATCAAATACATTTCATTTACTGTAGGACTAATTCAAACAAACAGTTCATTGAAGAGCCATGTTCAGCAGTTAGAGAGTACATTAGCAGAGAAGGAGACCAGCATTGAAGAAATGGATTCACAGATGGAGTCAAACAGAAAAGATTCTGAGGAAAAAGAGAGGGAGTATGTTACCAAGATACAACAGCTGGAGGAGGAACAAACAGCAGAGAAAGAGGCCCAGAGAGAACTCAGGAAACAGGTCAGATTTTGATTTTAGATAAAAATTCCATCATTACTGTAAACAAGTGTAGTTACACCCAGGACGTCAGCTCCTCTCACAGACTTTTCTGAAGTTTGGTCAGCAAGAAGAAATGCAGCATTATGCTTCTTAAGGGAACTTGAATTGAGAAGTGTATATGTTCCTGTACAGTAGATTGTATCAAAACCTTCAGAATTCAAACATTTGGAACTCCAATGGCAGCTGTTAAAAATTAAATTGTTTTAAAATTATGTATTGGTATTCAAGTGAACATGTTGTAAATGTATGCATGTAAGTGAATATGCAAATTTATACTAGTTTGTAAGAAGTGGCAATATTTTTCAAATTTTAAATTTCTATAATGGTTAATATAATTCTCTTATTGATGTGTGTTTATTTATTTATATCTGTGAAAATAATCCAAACATGCCATTTTCTTTTCAGATTGGTGTTAAAATTACAGAAAACAAAAAAATAAGGAGAAATTTAGATTCCCTGAAGAATGAAAAAGAGATCTTACAGCAGGATTTAGATCTCAAAACACAAGAATCTGAGGACCTGAGATCTAAGTTAGAGAGCAGCAACAGCCAGCAACAAGGAAAGACCAGTCAAATAAACCAACTGGAAACTGAAAACAGACACCTACGACATGATTTAGAAAAAGCCAAAGTAGAACTTGCCGACAACCTTGCCAAGGAACCAATACTTCAAGAGCAAATTCAGGTTAATGAATAAAGCCAGTGTGAAAGGAACTCCTCTATATATACAATGTGAATTTTAACTAAGAGAGGCAGGATAATACAATACTATCTACAGTAAAACTTGCTTAGTCCAGATGTTGTGTAATCCAAAGTCTTGTCTATTATGAAGAGAATTACTAGTTCCTTTGAGTAAATTCAAATATTAAGGAGGCTGGGGGGTCAACAATTTAACCACAAAGTAACCACCAGATTTAACTTATTTTTTTAGATATGGTATCATAAGCTGTCAACATTCAATTGACAAAGAAAAAAATCATAAATTTTAGTTTTAAATTTTGATCATTTTCTATATCTTTATATGGAGCTCTCCTTTTAAAGGAGATAGAAATAGTCTGAAAATGGCTGCCACCCCCCAGCCTCGTTAAAAATGTTGCCTTGGAATTTTGTCTTATCTGTCCAATTTCAATTCAAATATTAAAAAGTTGCCTTGGAATTTTGTTCAATTTAGCCTATTTCAATTCATTTGTTTAATCTGGCCAATTTCAATTGAACCATTTGTGTCTAAATTAGACAACTTTTAAAAGTTTATTAATATTAACATTAATAATTTAACATTATGTAAATTCAACAGAGCTTACAGTGGCAGATCAGCCAGAAAAACAAGGAGGTGGCAGCCATTCAGCAGACGATGGAAATGACGGAACAGCGACAGCAGGTAGAGATTGACAGTCTGAGGAAGACGATCGAGGACAACCAATCAGAATTAGAGAGTCTGAGGGAGGAACTGGGAACAGCCCAGAGAGAGAAGGCAGAACAGCAGGCCCAGGTGACAGAACTCAGGACTACCCTCAAGGCCTCGGTCCAGCACCACAAGGTACTGTAGGAAAAAATGAAGTCAATTACCAGATAATCTAGGAGTCTGATTTACTGTAAACAAATGTACTTTTTTTTATGGGGTCATTATTTCTGTGGAATTACAATCTTTGGTAATTTTGGTAATTATGCAGATTTCCTAGAATACCACACATTTCTTCAAAAATAAAAATGACTGTGATTTGTATATACATGTATCTTGAGTAATTAATTACCATAAGCAAAAAAGAACTTCTACAGTACATTTGTAGAGGGGAGGGGGGGGGGGGGGGGGGGGGGGG